>QXEO01000934.1:845962-1098512 GCA_007115705.1 Dactylis glomerata | reverse complement strand
GAAGACAACCATCTAGCTACTACTATGGACCCATAGTCCAAGATAGACTACTCACTCATCGCTCCAGAGGCAAGCATGGCGATGAAGAAGACCTCCGGTGGTGATTTCCCTCTCCGGCAGGGTGCCGGGAAGAGCTTCTCGACCCTCCCGATCTTCGGGTCGATGGCGGCGGCGGATCGCGATGTGTTCTGGAAAAGTGATTGGGTACTTAGGTTTTTTCCGTCGGGGGCTCTTTATAGGCGAAGGGGCGATGTCAGAGGAGGGGCCAGGCGGCCTCACACCATGGTGGCGCGGGCCAGGGGCTGGCCGCGCCACCCTGGCATGTGGGCCCCTGGTGGCCCCTCTCCTTCTCTCCTTCGAATCTCTGGAAGCTTCCAGGTAAAATAAGACTTCAGGAACTTGTTTCGTCCAATTCTGAGAATATTTCCTGTGTATCACTTCTAAAACACAAAAACAGCAGAAAACAGGGAACTGGCACTGTGGCAACTTGTTAATAGGTTAGTTCTGGAAAATGCATAAAAGTGCCACAAAGTGTAACGAAACAATAGGCAAATGGTGTAAAAACAAGCATGGAGCATCAAAAATTATAGATACATTGGAGACGTATCAAGAACGTCGGCAGCTCCTCCTGCGCGGCCGCCGGCAAGGCGAAGACACGACCGCCGCGCCTGCCGTCCAGGCAACGGCTCTCTTACATCCCCAAGCATGGGTTCGCCACCTCCGTGGTGCCCCTGCTGGCTGGGTGTGAGGAGCGCCTGCCGCTTCCCGCGAGCTTCGTCGGCACGATGGGGAAGGTCCCCCCGACGAACATCATGGTGGTGGATGGCAACGGCGGCCAGCCTCTATACCAGGTCGAGATCCTCCACGACGAGGAAGGGAAGAGCTACCTCACCGAGGGCTGGGGGCAGTTCTTCACCGACTACAACCTGGAGCAGGGCTGGTCCCTCATCCTGACCCACCGCTCCAGGTCGCCCATCCTCTGCATCTGCGTCGTGGACGGCTCCGGCTGCGCCCGCGCCTACTCCCCCTGGCCGTGACCGGCGAGCACCCCCGCAGGCCCCTCTCTGACAGCAGCACCATCAACAGAGGTCTAGGGGTTAGGAGGGGGAGTCCTTTTGTTGTTTCGGCCCTTAGCGTGGCCCGTAGTATGTAATCACCTCCTATGTTAAGGACTTTCTTAATTTCTCGCCAATCTTCATTTGTTGTGTGAATGTTTGTTCTTCTTCACTGTGTGCTTTGCCATTGCGCAAACGTCTTCTGTTTAATATCATCGATGCTGTGATGATTCTTCTCTTAACGAAACCGCTACCACACGAATCCATAGGTAGGGGCTGCGATGGCCACTAGCTTCGCAGACGCTTCTGGCGAGGTCCTCCGGCTTCAGCGCGGAGGGGATGGTGCTTTTGCTGGCCGGCTCTAGGAAATGCGAGCTTACCCCGGCTTAGAGGAATTGGAGTAGAAGTTGAATCCAATGCTGGCTCGGGCGAGACCGGAGCCAGCGCGCCTCCCTTCCTGCGGATGGAGCGAATCTCCTAGTTTCTGGCTCTAGCCATTACTTCGCGAGTGTTAGGTTTCGATTTTGTCGCTTGTCTGCTGATCATGTCACAGCGCCAGCTGATCGGACAGCTGGCGAGGTACTGGAGCCGGCCCACTTCTGAGGGCCAATTCCCTTTCCCCCTAGCCCCTGAGTTTTGGGGTAGCTGGACTGACAGCTGGCTCGAAACTAACCTTTCACATACGGTGCCAACACCGAGCGAGGCAGCTCGGGCTTGGAATCTCTTTGGTGTGGCTACTCAGCCCAGACGTCAAGAGACTGTGGTTGTCAACCATTCACTGGCTTGCCTTTGTCCGGTTGCCTCAACTTTTTCCTTAATCTTCCCACCCTTCGGCCCTTCTACCCCCAACCGGCAGCCTGGTGCCAGTTGGTCTCCCTTGGGCTGGCAGCCGAATGCTGGCCTAGGGTGAGAGCGTGCCGCGGAGCGAAAAGTAGTACTTTGGTCTATCGGGCCCCCGACTCATGCTAGCCAACGCTTAGTTAACAGACACTGCTCCTGGCGTCTGGTTGAGCAATTTTTCTATCGTTTTTGGTTCCGCTCTGCGGCTTTCCTTCGTATGTGGCCTGCCGGCTCCTATCCATCCGGCTGCGCGGAGCCGGAAGGTGGAGGTTGGGCTCGAGACCTTCTTCATACGTAGTACTCATCCGGCTGACGAGACATCGATCATTTTTTGGGGCTGCCGGCTATGGCTCGGTGCCCAGAGCCGGCTGTCGGTCAAGTGAATAACGCAGGAAGCAAAACATACACGAAGTGTTTTCCTTGGAGCCGGCCGTAACTAGCCGCTCCGTTTTCCTTTATTCATTGATAGGTTTTTTGGGGTACAAGCTTTTGCCTTAGTAGAAGAAAGGTCTTAGGAGACTGACATTCTAGGGATGCTCCGTCTCCTTGTCAGAGTTATCTGCCTTGTTCTTTCTGGGCTCTTGTGCGTTGATAAGGTAATATGCCCCATTGCCTAGCACCCGGCTGACAATGAACGGTCCCTCCTAGGGAGGAGACAGCTTGTGCATGCCTTTAGTGCTTTGGACCAGCCGGAGTACGAGATCTCCTTCGCGAAACGCGAGCGGGTGAATTTTCCGGCTGTGGTATCATCGCAGCTACTGCTGATAGAGCGCTGATCTGGCCAAAGCCTGCTCTTGTGCCTCCTTGAGGAGTTCAATGCCATCTTCGCGAGCTTCTTTTGCTTGCTTCTCTGTGTACTGGATGATTCTGGGCGCATCGAACTTGATGTCCGTGGGCAACACCGCTTCTGCTCCATAGACCAGGAAGAAAGGTGTGAAGCCAACAGAGCGATTTGGAGTGGTGCGCAAGCTCCAGAGCACTGAGGGTAGCTCCTCCACCCAACAGCCGGCTGAGCGTTCGAGAGGCTCGACCAGCCTTGGTTTGATGCCGGCTAGGATCAGCCCATTTGCCTTCTCCACTTGCCCATTTGTCTGAGGGTGCGCCACTGACGCTAAGTCCAGCCGGATGCCCTTCTTGCCACAGTAATCAGCAAAGACTCCCTTCGCAAAGTTCGTCCCGTTGTCAGTGATGATGCTGTGGGGGATCCCGTATCTTGTGATGATCTCGTTGAAGAACTTGATTGTGGACAAACCGTCGAGTTTCTTGATTGGCTTGGCCTCGATCCACTTGGTGAACTTGTCCACAGCAACCAACAGATGCGTCAAGCCCCCGGGTGCGGTCTTGAATGGCCCCACCATGTCCAGGCCCCAGACAGCGAATGGCCAGGTGAGCGGGATGGTCTTGAGGGCTGCCGCTGGAGTGTTTCTATGCTTGGAGAAGCGCTGGCAGCCGTTGCACTGCTTCACCAGTTGCTCTGCATTCTTCTTGGCCGTGGGCCAGTAGAAACCGTGGCGGAAGGCTTTGGCCACCAAAGCTCTGGAAGATGCGTGATGTCCGCACTCCCCTTGGTGTATTTCCCTTAGCAGCTCTATTCCTTCTTCCGGCTCGATGCACTTCTGGAAGATGTGTGACACGCTGCGCTTGTACAGCTCGCTGTTGATGATGGTGTACGCCCCTGCTCGGCGTTGAATTCGCCTAGCTTCCGCTTCATCTTGCGGCAAGTCCCCAGTGATGAGGTAGTTGGAGAATGGCTCCGCCCAGGGAGGTATCTCCCGTATGTGGAAGACACTGGCGACCAGGGGATCAGCAGCCCCCGGGTCCATCATCGTGCCGGCCTCGTCTGACCGTCCGGCTGGGGGAGCGGGCGTGGAGCCGGCAGCCCCCGTGTCCTTCGTCGAGTCGGCCGCGCTAGGCTGGCCGGCTGCCTCCTTCAGCCCCGAAGCGATAGCCCCCGGGTCTGGTGGTGGGACCTGAGCCGGGGCGGGGATATGACTATGTTATTAACAACATCCAATGTTCATGATCAGGAAACCTTGATCATCGGTTAATCAACGAGCTAGTATAAAAGAGAGGCTTTACTAGGAACCATTCTTGGGTGGTTCCCATTCCGTTACTGTGGTCACTTTGGCTGGGTTGACTGCAATTCCCTCCTCGGATATAATGTGTCCAAGGAATCCTACTTCGTTGAGCCAAAACTCACATTTGTTGAATTTAGCATATAACTTGTGCTCTCTGAGTTTCTCCAATATTGCACGTAGGGGCTTTTCATGATCCTCTTTGCTTTTTGAGTAGACCAGTATGTCGTCAATGAAGACTACGACAAACTTATCTAGAAATTCCATGAACACTTTGTTCATCATGCTCATGAAGTATGACGGTGCATTGGTTAAACCAAAGGGCATCACCGTATATTCATATGAGCCATATCTAGTGACGAAGGCTGTCTTGGGAATGTCATGTTCTCTAATCTTGAGCTGAAAGTATCCAGATCTAAGGTCGATCTTAGAAAACACGCTGGCTCCTTCCAACTGATCAAACAAATCATTGATTCTTGGTAGCGGATATTTGTTCTTGATGGTCACTTTGTTCAACGAACGATAGTCCATTACTAAACGTTGACTCTTATCTTTCTTCTCAACAAACAGAACTGGTGCTCCCCATGACGAGGAACTCTCTCTAATGAATCATTTTCCTAACTGTTCTGCTAGTTGTTTCTTGAGTTCTTTCAACTCATCGGTGGACATAGGGTAAGGTCTCTTTGCTATTGGCCCTGTGCCAGGTAGCAGATCAATGAGAAACTCTACATCTCTGTCAGGTGGCATTCCTGGTAATTCCTCCGGGAACACATCGGGGTACTCATTCACTATGTGTACTTCATCTAGGCTAACCCCCTTAAGATGGTTTAGCCTAATATCATTAAAATCCAGTTGGGATTTGTATCTAATTCTTCTCCCTTCCGGGGTGGTGAGTGTTATGGCTCTGTTCACACAATCTATGACTCCTCCGTAGGTAGTCATCCAATCCATGCCCAAAATTACATCTAAACCCTGCGAGTCTAGAATTACTAAATGGGTTGGAAACTTATATTTACGAATTTCCATAATCAGATCCCTGTAACCAGCGTTGGTTATCAACTCTCCACCAGGGGAACTCACTTTAATGGTTTTTCCTATGTTTGTAGTAGGGAACCCATTTTTGTTTGCAAAAGTCCTTGATATAAATGAATGCGATGCTCCAGTATCAAATAAAACTAATGCCGTAAATGAGTTGAGAGGAAACATACCCATCACTGCATCAGGTTCATTCATCACCTCTTCCACATTGAGGTGGTTCACTTGGCCCTTCTGGAATGGATTGGGCTTGGCAGGTTCAATGATCTTGTTTTCTGGGCAGCTGGAGGAATAGTGACCATTCTTCTTGCACTTGAAGCAAGTGATGCTAGAGAGGTCCTTCTTGGGTTCAGTGTTGTGGCGATGCTGACCATTGTGTCCGCTGTGATGACCACTGGAGCTATTTCCCTTGAATCCTCCGTTGTGCTTATGGTCGCTGAAGTGATTACCGTTTCCTTTGTTGAAACGATTTCCATACTTGTGGAAGTTGCCATGACCACTGCTCTCAGATGTGTGGTACTTCTTGTGGAATGGTTCCACATGGTTCTTGTTGTTACTGAACTTCCTTTTTCAGTTCTCTTCTTTCTTGATGTTGTTGTCCAGAGTGATGGCCTGATCAAGTAGAGACTGATAGTTTGGAGCATAGGCCATAGACAGGGGTATTTTGAGTTCTCCCTTAAGCCCACTGAGGAACTTTTCCTTCCTCTTTGCATCAGTATCAATATCTTCAGGCGCATACCTGGACAGAGCACAGAAGTCATCCATGTATTCTTTCAGATTTCTTCCACCCTGACGCAGACCACGAAATTCTTCCTTCTTCACAGTTATAGTGCCCGAGGATATGTGGGCAGTGCGAAAGCCTTCTCTGAATGTGTTCCAGTCCAGATCATCTACTGGATGGGTAACCTGATATGTCTCCCACCACATAGCTGCCGGTCCTTCCAGTAAGTGAGCTGTGAAGCGCACCTTTTCAGCATCAGTGCATTCGCAGGTGGTCAGATCCTTGTTGACCGAACGCAGCCAGTCATCAGCTACTATTGGTTCCATAGCAGATGAGAACTTGTTGGGTCTCAGCCTCAGAAACCTTGCCAACCTATCCACCTGGGGTGGGGGTGGCGGCGGTGGTGGCGGAGGATTATTATTGTTGTTATTGTTGTTTGCATTCGTCTGGAAGAACTGGGTCATCATTTGCATTAGCTGGGCCTGAGCTGCCACTAGTTGCTGAATTGCCGTATTGGTGTCATTGTTGTTGTTTCCATCGTTGTCATTGCTATTTGGTGCACGTCGTGGCGGCATCTGAGGTAAGGTATAGCATAGATGAGTATTAGACAGATAAAGCTAAAGGAGTAAAGATCCTACCCATGCACAATACAACAAGCCAACCACAAACAATAAACAAGCATACAACCTTGGATTTTTAAAATCTTTAAACTTTGAAGCGTGTGACTTGACAAGTTTAGAAGTAAGTACTAATGGTTCGATATAGTAAGCGATTTGATGGTACTGTCATACCAACACGGTAAGACAATACAAACGTGCTATCGTAAACGATACAAGACGATGATGGTGGTCAACTAGCCTCTCTTAACCCTCTTGAGGCATGAGAGGGGTAGAGCGTCTCGACGTTCTGTCTTCTTGAGCTCTCTCAGTGCCTTTGCTTCCCATTCCTCATAGGATAGACCATCACTAGAGGAATACACAATTCTCTCCTCGGGATCCTCTTCTTCCTTGGATTCCTCTTCCTCCTTACTTGCTTCTAACTCTGCAAGCTTCATCTTTAGCTTCTCATTCTCAGACTTCAGCTCATTGTTAGCTTCCTCAATCTGCTTCTTCTCATCTCCCAATTTCTGCAAGTTGTCATACTGCAGCAGTAATGTCTTCTCCAGAAGATGGGACCAGATGTCATCTTGGAGAATTTTCCCGCCTAACTGCAAGGGTCCTTCAACAATCTTGAGCTTGTTCTCCAGTTGAGTCTTCTTCTCATCCAACATTATGAGAGCTGATTCAGTCTCCATGATCTTCTTGGTGGTGAGATCCATGAGGTCTCTGAACTGGTCCTGGTTGATAATCTGCTTCTTCAGCATGTCTTCCAGATTGACTGTGCAGCGCTCCCTCTCAATGAGGTAGCCTCTCAGAAGGGAGTGGAACTCCTGGCCTCGATGATCCACAACATGTCCTCCAACAGATCGCTCTCCAATCATCCCATAAGCTGAGGGACGTGGGATGTGAGCTCTGTACTTGTGGCGAATGCGGGCGATGGCGCCCTGCATGGCAATCTCCACCGAATACCTCCAGTCCACATACGCTTTGGTGTACTCCATCGTGGACTCTCCTTCTTCATCAAGTCTTCCTTGGATAGTGGTTTGGATTAACCACTTCTCCATACCATACTCCTTGTACTGCATCTTCCCACAGAAAACCGGAGATGGTATCTGAAGCTGGGTGGCGAGGTCTAGTAGCACCTCCGAGAAAAGGTAATCTCCCTCACCAGCTACCACTCTCTCATCGTAGGTGTCCATCTACAACATTTTGAAAAGAAATGGGAATGATCAGAACAAGAAGAGAAATAGAAGTAAGAATGGAATGGTTAAGACAACAAGATCATGATTATTAGTTTAGCATTTTGAAATAAAACTTGGGTCCTACGGTCTTCCAATCCTAGGGTCTCAATCCTACAGGCAACACTATGCTCTGATACCATTCTGTGACGCCCCACCTTTGGATTAAGGCGGAACACCTGTGTTATGTGCTATTCCCTGGATCAATGATAGCACCGCAGAACAAAATATAGTATTCATCACATAGTATCGAGATTACACGCAGATCCAGATACATAAGTCTCACGCTTATTACAAGTCTTTGGTCTCGTATACCGATAAGAGAAAACAGAGTTCAAACTTAAACACAACGGAACTATGATAGTAGCGAGCCGCCATCTTCAGCATGCGCCACATGCAGTCATGTTGGTATGTAGACCCGAGATCCTAACACTTCACTCCTCATCAGAAGAACCTGCACATTTGATTATGCAGCCCCAAGTATGGGGGTCAGTACAATGATGTACTGGCAATTGACACATATTTGGTGGCTATTGTGAAAGATCTAGCTACATGCTATTTGGCTGGTGGATCTCTGGGCTAGATTTGCATAAAGCCAATTTTGTCCTATTTAAGTCAAGATTTTATTTCAAAGATTTCATTTTAGAAGGGTTGAAATAACCCCCAAATACTACATAGTTGCAAGTTATGTAGCACTGGGCGCAATTCAACAAAGTTGGAACCTCAGGCACCACCACCCCTCGGAGTGTATGGTCTTTAGTTCCGACCTAGGGTTTCTAGACAAAATTTTAATGATTCAGAAACGGTGACGAGATTATTCCGTACATTCCATGTCTAGAGACTCAATTGTCCATAACCGAGGACACGGCTAATCGATTAGTTTTATACACCTTGCAAGGGTTGTGCACGTTCACCTTATGATTCATTTTATGCCCATACATAAAATGAAACGAGACCTTTTAGAGGAGAGGACAACTAACTGGGCAAGATCCGCTCCCAACCTATAATTCAGCTACCACCATCTTCTTGCCGACAAGTTGTACTCCCGCATCTAATCAGTCAAGACAGAGCCCATAATGTCATAAGGCTGCACTGGAAGTACACTAAGCATGGAAGACATATCCATCTCTTTGTTCCTGGGTGACCATCCACAAGTGTACGCCCAGGCAGCAACTACATGTAGTGTAGCCCCAGGTCGCCACTCAACATCGCCTCCATCATCAAACCAATCCACCCAAGTGTTTCATTTTAGTTGAAGTTCTTAAGTTGTTCACAAAACACTTTTCAAGTGATCTTAGCATGGCATCAGTATTTTTCAAAGTATTTAGCATCCTAACAGGTGGGGTTTGAGGGATTGCTACACACTACTAGGATCTAAGCATTTGATAAAACAGTCGAGTAAAACACCTACCATGCATACTACAAGAAGTGAATATACTAATGCATAATAAAATAGGTAAGGGATATGTGTGTCACTTGCCTTGGTAACAGCTTGCACACTCACAACAGTCACAATAGTAGCCTTGCTCCTCTTCACAATCTATCCAAACCAAACAATCAAGCAATCAATATTCTATTTCTAATGACAATCATAGACATGTATGCGTGTATGCAAATGACATTTTAATTTCGCACACTAAGTGAGTGTGTGATATGTGGTATAGGATGGAACATGAGGCTTTTGAAAACAAGTGTGGTGTTAGAAAGGTCTTTAATAAATAAATAACAAGGTATTTACAAAAGTGCATTTGATGCATTAAGATAGCACTTTGGGAAAATAGGTTCGGGTTGGTACTATCCTGCAAAAATAAGTCTGAGTTACCACTGGTTAGGTGACAGTAACTTGAAACTACTGCAAGTGGTTTCACTCAAAAATAGTTTGTAGAAAACATTTGGTAAGGAAAAAGGTGATTTGAACATATTTAACAGTAGCAAGTTTGTGCACGTATTAACTTTGAAAGCTTTTGCTTCTGAAGTGTTCTAAATGTTCCAAGGATTCCATAGACTACAAATTTGTAGCGTTTGGACTCACAGAACAAAAGTTACGAATTTATTATGAATCCAAAGGTTTAAATCAGATCTGACAATGGATTCAAAATGAACCCATAAAATAACAGGTTTTATTGGATCATTGGATTCTACACATCCTAAGGATTCCAACGAGGTATCATTTGTAATTTTTGGATAAGTATTTCATTTTCTATTGATTTTACAAGATCTGCAACGAAACAGGGATTTGAAATTGAATTTGAAATCGATTTTGACTGGATTTGACTGGGGCAGACTGGTCTGGGGCGACGTGGCGCGACGCCATTGGTCGATACCGATTCAGTAAGAAGATCTAATTTCGGCCATTGGATTTGGATCTGAGGGATGTGGGTGTTCAGCGGGGGTTTGCTCACCGGCGCGAAGATTTTCCGGCGAGGTGGTACTGGAGCTCGTCGTCGGCGAGGTTCTGGCATGCGGCAACGGCGATGAAGTAGCGGACGAGGTTCATAAGACGACGGAGATCTCGAATCCTTGATCGCTGATGACTGGAGCTTCCCGAGGCGACGGTGACACGCGGCTGGAGTCGACGGCGGCCTCGGTGGTCGTCGGCGTGCTCGAAGTACTGCGAGAAAAAGCGGGGCAAGGGTGTCATTTGGTGCACCAGAGAGAGGGGAGAAGGTTAGGGGGTTCGAGAGGGAAGGGGGAAGCTAGACCGCGTCGGAATCGGCGATGTCCGGCGGCAGTACCTGCGGGCTCCGGCGATGAAATTGAGCAGCCTGACGGCTTCTTCCGCAGAGAGAAGGGGGAGGGGCGAAGGAGGGGAGCCGGGGCTTTATAGGGGCAGGCATTGGTGGCCAGTTAAGGCGCTAGTAACGCCGGGGAGTAATCGCCGACGAGCGTTACTGGGAGTGAAGAGAGAGGAGTGATTGACGGGGGTGATGACAGGTGGGTCCGGGCTGTCGGGGAGAGAGAGAGGGAAAAAGATTGGGTTGGGTCGGCTCGGGGCAGGTTGGGCCGGCTGGTCTCCCGGGGTCGGCCCAGTTGGGCTTCTGGCCTCTTCCTTTATTTTTTTCTTCTGTTTTCCTTTTCTCTTTTGTTCTGAATTTCTGTTTTGAGTTTTGAAAGAGTTCTTCTATTCAGATTTAAATAAATTTTAAGCTGACCACTTCTGGTCTTTGAAGGAGTGTTCAGAACATTATAAACCAGAGGTTTTGTAATAAGATGGAAGAAGAAATAAATTGTGAGAACTTTGGATATAGAGTCCAAATAATTAGGAAAATAAGATTATTATCTTCCCACTATGGTTTCCAAAAGAAATTTACTATAGGCAATTATAAGATAGCTCCATAACAATGGAGCTCATTTTAAAATACTTTCTTTCTGAAACCTTTTGTATCTAAAATTTGGGGAAAAAGGGCATTTGAACAATATTCTTTGAAGGATAAGGTTCAAAACTTTGGAAAAGACTTTGAAATGCAATATGCCATGAATGCATGAAGAATTTTTTTAATTTTGAAAAAAATCTGGGTCGTTACAGTAATGCCAACTCTGTTATGTGGATTCACGATGGTCTTCCTGGGATCGTGAATTGTATGCATAATGGGAATCTCGGGTGGTAAGCCGGGGTCCCCACAGAGTTGGTATCAGAGCCATCCTGACCTTAGGAGACCCTAGTTTAGCACGGGCGTTAGATGGACCAAAAACTATTTTCTAAAACTAAAAGAGATGGCTATATATATCTAAGGTAAATATATATTGACCTCATCTCTTCCGTCATTCTTTAAGCATTTTTAATTACTTGCATCTTAATTTAGGTTTTACTATGTATTAAAATTTTGCACACTTGGGTAAGTCATTAATTAAATCAACTCTAAAACTTGTGTAGATGGACGCTCCCAAGGCACACTGACAGGTTGGGACCCACGATGAGGTCATGGTGTTCGAGCGCGACTTAGTGGAGTTGGCAGCCTACCGTGGGCGCTCGTGTCCCGAGGTGAGGGGCTACCGCCTCTTTGAGGAGGGTACCCATGAGCTGGCGTACCATGTCATCTGCTAGGTTCGCGGGAGGGAGGTTCCGCCTATGTCCGAGGAGTTCACCGTCGAGGTGATCGAGCGCACCTAGGGCGAGGGTGTGATGTGTGTTCTGTAGCACGCCATCTCACGCCTTGTCCACCTTCACGCTGCCGAGTTGGCGGGTACATGCTATGACCACTATGGGAGGTGCGACGCCTAGGGACTTCCTATTGAGCTCCCTCTGCATACCCCCTTCAGCCGCCACCTGACCCACACGGAGGTCCTGCTGCACCACACCCAGGAGCAGCTGGACCATGTCCGTATGGTAGCCGACGATGGTGGCTTGGAGTTGGCTGTCCTTTGTGAGGACCTGCAGGAGGCTATTTTCTCTCGCCACCACCTCATAGCCGCAAAGAAGAGGATCGTGAAGAGGAACAGGAGCCTTAGGCGCCGTGTACGTGACCTTCAGGACCAGCTTGCCTCTCTTGAGAGTCACGTGTCCGAGCTAGAGGAGGAGACCACCGAGCTTCGCAAGGAGAACGAGGCGGTACTTAGCCGCGACGATGACCACCAGGAGGCCTTCGATGAGGAGCCCGCCAGCACCGATGATGACGACCGTGGTAGCAACAGCGGTGATGACCGTGACGCTATCATGGACTTCTACGCCCCCGAGACTCGTAGCGAGGATGACCCTGAGGAGGTTGTCCCCCACGTCAGCGGTGACGAGTAGGTCCAGCGCCCTACCCCTCTCACATAGGTTGATGCATAGTTGTTAGTTTATCCCCTTTTGCGTATCCGTGATTCATGGTCTGTCTGGAACCATTTGCTACTTGTGTTGTTTGAGACTATGTGGTATGTGTGTGCCTGGAGTTGTCGGCACCCCTTTTGCTTATGTATGTATGTATACCTAGTCTTGCATGAGCATGTGTGTTGATGGAATGTTGCTATGTGTGAAGGTTATGTTAATATGGTTGTGCTTGCGTTGAGCTCTATTTGTTTTGAAACTTGTCAACGTTCTGCTTGTTGTTATTCTCACAAAACTCCCTTTCCAGAATGGCTCAGGAAACGCGAGGCCAAGCTGGAAACAATCCACCCCCACCGCCTGAGCCCAGCATGGAGCAACTAGTGCAGCTCATGCTAGAAGACAGAGAAGCCGCACGCGCTTAGCGCCAAGCCAACCTCGCCACCCTTTAGCACCTCGCACAGATTGCCACTAACCATAACAACAATGGTGGCAATGGCGATGGGGAATCTCGCATCAAGCTTAGGGACTTCCAGAACTCTAACCCACCAACCTTCACCAAGTCCACTGAACCCCTCGACACCGACGACTGGCTCCGCAGCATCGAGAACAAACTGCAGTATGCGGGAGTTGGAGAGAATGAGAAGGTGCTCTACGCCACTCACTTCCTAGCTGGAGCAATGGGTGCATGATGGGAAAATGTCCGTGCCATGCAGGCCGAAGGCCAAGTGATGACTTGGGAAGCCTTTAAGTCCAAGTTTCGCAAAGCTCACATTCCCTCTGGGCTTATCAAGATTATGCGCGACAAGTTCCTCAACCTCAAGCAAGGTGGAATGAGTGTCACCGAGTACCTCGACAAGTTCACTACTTGGGGAAGGTATGCCCCTAACGACATTGACACTGATGAGAAGAAGAGAGAGCGTTTCCTGAATGGACCTCAGGAGGAGCTGCAAACCTATCTGGTAGCTGATGTCTACGCACTTCTATTCTTGTAGACACTTGTTGGGCCTCCAAGTGCAGAGGTTTGTAGAACATCAGCAAGTTTCCCTTAAGTGGATCACCCAAGGTTTATCGAACTCAGGGAGGTTAGAGGTCAAAGCTATCCCTCTCAAGTAACCCTGCAATTACGATACAGAAAGTCTCTTGTGTCCCCAACACACCCAATACACTTGTCAGATGTATAGGTGCACTAGTTCGGCGAAGAGATAGTGAAATACAAGTGGTATATATGATTATAAGTAGCAAACGTGATGTGAAGTAAATATCGCTGCGAGCAAACAAGTAACAAAATAGCAAGTAAACGGTGTGCAATGCTTGGAAATAAGGCCTAGGGATCATACTTTCACTAGTGGACACACTCCCAACAATATAACATGAATGAACAAGTAACTTCTCTTGCTAAGGTACTCTGAATTACTCTCCTATTGAATAACACTAATCATTGTGTAGTGGCTACAAAAGCACCCCTTAAAGTTCATCAAGTACTTGACAAACACCACTCATAGAGATACCCAAATCAGATCACAACTCAAGATAGAAATCATTGCAACATAAACCAAGTACTAACACGGTGCACACACTCTCACCTTTACAGCATGAAAGGAGGAATAGATCACTCAAACTATCATAGCAATAATTATTCTCATAATCCACAAGAGATCACAATCATAGCCTAAACCAAGTACCACCATGATGCACGCACTGTCACCGTTACATCATAGCAGGAGGAATAGATTACTTTAATAACATCACTAGAGTACACAAAATATCTGAATAATAACATGTACTTGTTCAACATGATACAAAGCTCACGATCACATAAAGATCACATCATGGGAGAGAGAGGTGAACCACATAGCTACCGGTAGAGCCCTCAGCCCCGGGGATGAACTACTCCCTCCTCATCATAGGAGACAGCAAGGTTGATGGAGATGGCAGTGAGGTCGATGGAGACGGCGGAGACGGTGATGGAGACCGATGGAGATAGCTCCGGGGGCACTTCCCCGTCCCGGCAGGGTGCCGGAACAGAGACTTCTGTCCCCCGAAATTCGTCGGTGGTGGCGGCGGAGCTACGGAACTACTTCTGGAAAATTGCCGAATCCCCTAGGGTTTTTAGTCCCGAGGCTTTATATAGGCGAAAGGGCATCGCGAGAGGGCAGCCAGGGGCTCCTCACACATGGGTGGCGCGGCCAGGGCCTGGGCCACGCCACCCTAGTGTGAGGGCAGGCCCTGGCCCCTCTCCGGCTCTCTTTCGGATGTATGGGTACTCCCGGGTAAAATAAGACTTCAGGAACTTGTTTTGTCCAATTCCGAGAATATTTCCTGTGTATCACTTCTGAAACACAAAAACAGCAGAAAACAGGAAACTGGCACTGTGGCGCTTGTTAATAGGTTAGTTCCGGAAAATGCATAAAAGTGCCACTAAGTGTAATGAAACAATAGGCAAATGGTGTAAAAACAAGCATGGGGCATCAAAAATTATAGATATATTTGAGACGTATCAAGCATCCCCAAGCTTAACTCCTGCTCGTCCTCGAGTAGGTAAGTGATAACAAAAGAAATAATTTTTGAGGTGACATGCACCTACACAATCTTGATCATATATGTAAGCATTGGTGAGCTGGGATCAATAGAACTTATAACATGGGCATGAAGATATAATCATGACAATAAGAACTTAGCAACCATGTTGTAAACACGAAAATGAACACAAACAAAAGATCATGAAAATGAAACAATGAAAGTCAAACGTGTGTTCAAATCATAAGGAAAAACATACAAATGGTTTTCAGCTTGTCCTTCAAAGAGAGCAAAACATAAATGCATAGGACACCTCAAAGTTTAAGAGGGCGACTAGATACAAATAATTTGAGAACAAGTGAAACCAATCATCATGAATCAATTAATGAACTTTGGGACAATGCATATCACACTAAGAATGACAACTATGCTCTCTTAATGGTGCATAAAGAAAGAAGGTGGTGACTCAACATAAAAGAGGGGAAACTTAATATTGTTGAGATCCATCAAACCATGTTTCCCTCTCTCATAATAACTTTCAGTAGTATCATGAATAGAATTCACAATATAACTATCACATAAAACATCCCTATCATGAGCCACATGCATAAAAGAATTAATACTCACCACAGGAACAATAGTAGTAGGAGCAGATTCAACAGAATAATCATTCTCATCACCATAATCATCATAAATAGGAGGCATATTGTAATCATAACTAATTTTATCCTCAATAGTAGGTGAACTGAAAATATTATACTCATCATCACAAGCTAGAGAACTACTATGTCGCAAAGCATACTCATCAAACATATCATCATAAGAAAGAACATCACATATGGGAGATAAAATATCATCAGAGCAAACTTTCTCCACTAAAGCTGGGGAAGTAAAAATATCATGCTTAACAAAACCAGCTTCCCCAAGTTTAGACTTTTCTATAGCATTAGCAATAACGGTGTTCAAAGCATTCATACTAACAACACTATTAGCATGCAAATTAAGCTCCAAAGGTTTTTCAATTTTCTCTTCAAACACTTCATATCTAAACTCAGGAAAAAGACTAGAGAACTCTTTATTTTCCATTAAGCCTAACTAGTGAAAATAAAAACAAGAAACAAAAAGATGTAATTGCAGAATCTAAAGGAAATAACTCCGAGTACTCACACAGGAGGATGCGAGTACCTTTTACCTTACCACCCCGGCAATGGCGCCAGAAAAGAGCTTGATGTCTACGCACTTCTATTCTTGTAGACACTTGTTGGGCCTCCAAGTGCAGAGGTTTGTAGAACAGCAGCAAGTTTCCCTTAAGTGGATCACCCAAGGTTTATCGAACTCAGGGAGGTTAGAGGTCAAAGCTATCCCTCTCAAGCAACCCTGCAATTACGATACAGAAAATCTCTTGTGTCCCCAACACACCCAATACACTTGTCAGATGTATAGGTGCACTAGTTCGGCGAAGAGATAGTGAAATACAAGTGGTATATATGATTATAAGTAGCAAACGTGATGTGAAGTAAATATCGCTGCGAGCAAACAAGTAACAAAATAGCAAGTAAACGGTGCGCAATGCTTGGAAATAAGGCCTAGGGATCATACTTTCACTAGTGGACACACTCCCAACAATATAACATGAATGAACAAGTAACTTCTCTTGCTAAGGTACTCTAAATTACTCTCCTATTGAATAACACTAATCATTGTGTAGTGGCTACAAAAGCACCCCTTAAAGTTCATCAAGTACTTGACAAACACCACTCATAGAGATACCCAAATCAGATCACAACTCAAGATAGAAATCATTGCAACATAAACCAAGTACTAACACGGTGCACACACTCTCACCTTTACACCATGAAAGGAGGAATAGATCACTCAAACTATCATAGCAATAATTATTCTCATAATCCACAAGAGATCACAATCATAGCCTAAACCAAGTACCACCATGATGCATGCACTGTCACCGTTACATCATAGCAGGAGGAATAGATTACTTTAATAACATCACTAGAGTACACAAAATATCTGAATAATAACATGTACTTGTTCAACATGATACAAAGCTCACGATCACATAAAGATCACATCATGGGAGAGAGAGGTGAACCACATAGCTACCGGTAGAGCCCTCAGCCCCGGGGATGAACTACTCCCTCCTCATCATAGGAGACAGCAAGGTTGATGGAGATGGCAGTGAGGTCGATGGAGACGGCGGAGACGGTGATGGAGACCGATGGAGATGGCTCCGGGGGCACTTCCCCATCCCGGCAGGGTGCCGGAATAGAGACTTCTGTCCCCCGAAATTCGTCGGTGGTGGCGGCGGAGCTACGGAACTACTTCTGGAAAATTGCCGAATCCCCTAGGGTTTTTAGTCCCGAGGCTTTATATAGGCGAAAGGGCATCGCGAGAGGGCAGCCAGGGGCTCCTCACACATGGGTGGCGCGGCCAGGGCCTGGGCCACGCCACCCTAGTGTGAGGGCAGGCCCTGGCCCCTCTCCGGCTCTCTTTCGGATGTATGGGTACTCCCGGGTAAAATAAGACTTCAGGAACTTGTTTTGTCCAATTGCGAGAATATTTCCTGTGTATCACTTCTGAAACACAAAAACAGCAGAAAACAGGAAACTGGCACTGTGGCGCTTGTTAATAGGTTAGTTCCGGAAAATGCATAAAAGTGCCACTAAGTGTAATGAAACAATAGGCAAATGGTGTAAAAACAAGCATGGGGCATCAAAAATTATAGATATATTTGAGACGTATCAAGCATCCCCAAGCTTAACTCCTGCTCGTCCTCGAGTAGGTAAGTGATAACAAAAGAAATAATTTTTGAGGTGACATGCACCTACACAATCTTGATCATATATGTAAGCATTGGTGAGCTGGGATCAATAGAACTTATAACATGGGCATGAAGATATAATCATGACAATAAGAACTTAGCAACCATGTTGTAAACACGAAAATGAACACAAACAAAAGATCATGAAAATGAAACAATGAAAGTCAAACGTGTGTTCAAATCATAAGGAAAAACATACAAATGGTTTTTAGCTTGTCCTTCAAAGAGAGCAAAACATAAATGCATAGGACACCTCAAAGTTTAAGAGGGCGACTAGATACAAATAATTTGAGAACAAGTGAAACCAATCATCATGAATCAATTAATGAACTTTGGGACAATGCATATCACACTAAGAATGACAACTATGCTCTCTTAATGGTGCATAAAGAAAGAAGGTGGTGACTCAACATAAAAGTAAAAGAAAGGCCCTTCGCAGAGGGAAGCAGTGATTAAGCATGTGCTAGAGCTTTTCATTTTGTAAAACAGAGAAAAAAATTGGTTTTGAGAGGTGGTTGTCTTTGTCAACGACTGGCAATGGGGTTATTACTATCTTCCATACAAAAATGAAGCAAGTTTTTGAGAGAGAGATTGGCACTTTGGTGCTCTTTTTATAAAACTTGGCACTCCTCCCCACCTTTTTCCTTTCACAAACCATGGCTAACCGATTCCATCGGGTGCCCACCAACATTCACAAACCATGGAGGAGTGCCTTTTTTCTATTTTTCTTTTTTTTCTTTTTTGGAATAAGCAATATGGAAGATAGCAAATCCGACCACTACGTCCCCATGAGCTGAAAATAGTGTCACAAAACGAGAAGTGTTTTGAAGGTTTTTGAAAGGTAGCACATGAAAATTTTACTTTGGAATGGCTTACAAATACCATGCATAGGAGTTTATAGTGGACACTTTGGAAAACTTGGTTTTTAGGAGTTGGATGCACGAGTAGAGCTCATACTCAGTACAAGGTGAGGGCTAGCAAAAGACTGGGAGCGACCAACTAAGAGAGCAATAATGGCCATAATCAGGCAAAGCGACAAAGCGACATTAAAAGAAGCATAAGATGGCATCAAAAGTCAAAAACTAAATGATCATGAAGGCTATTGGCAACTTTGTAAGAGTCTAACATGTGTGAGCATGCGCCAAGTCAACCCAAATAAAGCATCAAGGAGAAAACCAAAATAATGCTTCCATACAATAAAAACAACGCATGATTTTTTCAAAGGCTCATTAAGCAATCTCAATTATTTGAGACAAGTTATGCTACAGCAAAACCACTAAGCATGCTATCAAAAAGACATCAAGCATGACATGAAAAAGCCTAAGCCGCAGTCTACACAAGCTTCTTCTTGTACCACTATTTTGCACAAAGCTTTTTCTCTTTTCCAGTACCATTTGAAATTTTTAAAGACACCTCTTTTGATGAAAACCAATAAAGATCAGAGGCAAAAATATACCTTGATGAAAGGATATGACAAGGTCTGAATGCAAATCAAGGTGAAAACAAAAACCGAAAGCAGTAGCAGAAAAAGAAGAACACTCGGTGAACGATAAGAGTGAAAAACAGAGTGTTCTTGGCAAATGAAAAACGGAGTTCATCTCCCTCCAAAAGAAACGTGATGTGATCCAAACATTTATTGCAGCAAACTAAACTAAACTAATACAAAAACAACTGACGCTCCAAGAAAAACACATAGTGCATGAAGCAATAAAAATATAGTGTCTTGAAAGGTGACCTGATTTTTGCCGATGAAGAAGGGGTGCCTCGGGGGCATCCCCAAGCTTTGACGCTTGTACTTCTTGGATATTTCTTGGGGTGATGCATGGGCATCCCCAAGCTTGAGCTTTTGTCCATTCTTCATCTCATCTCATCATTCTCCAATCCCTACACTTGAAAACTTCCTTCATACAAAACTAAACACAAATCTATTAGCAACATTAGTGTAAGCATAACATAGAATCAACCCTTTTTGCTTTAGGTTTCAACCCAAAACCACCACATATATAGCATATACTACTGTAGCAACTTCCCCAAAAGTTCCATGATAAAAAGAACTCAAAAGAAAGCAATAAAGTGGCAAACACAAATATTGGCAGAAATCTGTCAAAACTGAACAGCTGACAAAGGTCGAATTTTTTAGGGATTTTCTTTTGCCCAAATCAAAAAGTGTTCAACTAACGAAAGTTTGGATATAACCTGGGGCATATGCACAAGAAATCGCAGGTCCAAAAAATATACAGAGAATTTTCACGAATTTTTACGGTGCAGCACCAAAAACAGTTTCAGGACAGCAACATCCCCAAATCTTACCTCACTCAAATTAGAGGCTTCTCTTGGCACAACAACGAAATAAAAAGGATAAGGAGCGGTTATTACAGTAGTAATAACTTCCAAGACTCAAATAAAAGAAAAAGTACAGAAAATAAACAATGGGTTATCTCCCAAGAGTGCTTTTCTTTAACGCCTTTGAGCTAGGCGCAGTAATTTGCAAAGATGCTCATGTGGGCGCCATATAAGAGCTTAAGGCAAAGGCGCCATATAGGAACTTAAAGCAATAGAGAGCATCAAAAAGCAAATGTGAAAGACATTTATATCTGAACCACTTCCTATGCATAGGAATCTTGTAAGAAAATAAATCAACGAGGCACATAGTAGCAAGCATGGATAGATAAAACAAGTGCCACTGCAAGATTTGCAACATAAAGAGGGGAAACTTAATATTGTTGAGATCCATCAAACCATGTTTCCCTCTCTCATAATAACTTTCAGTAGCATCATGAATAGAATTAACAATATAACTATCACATAAAACATCCCTATCATGAGCCACATGCATAAAAGAATTAATACTCACCACAGGAACAATAGTAGTAGGAGCAGATTCAACAGAATAATCATTCTCATCACCATAATCATCATAAATAGGAGGCATATTGTAATCATAACTAATTTTATCCTCAATAGTAGGTGAACTGAAAATATTATACTCATCATCACAAGCTAGAGAACTACTATGTCACAAAGCATACTCATCAAACATATCATCATAAGAAAGAACATCACATATGGGAGATAAAATATCATCAGAGCAAACTTTCTCCACTAAAGCTGGGGAAGTAAAAATATAATGCTTAACAAAACCAGCTTCCCCAAGTTTAGACTTTTCTATAGCATTAGCAATAACGGTGTTCAAAGCATTCATACTAACAACACTATTAGCATGCAAATTAAGCTCCAAAGGTTTTTCAATTTTCTCTTCAAACACTTCATATCTAAACTCAGGAAAAAGACTAGAGAACTCTTTATTTTCCATTAAGCCTAACTAGTGAAAATAAAAACAAGAAACAAAAAGATGTAATTGCAGAATCTAAAGGAAATAACTCCGAGTACTCACACAGGAGGATGCGAGTACCTTTTACCTTACCACCCCGGCAACGGCGCCAGAAAAGAGCTTGATGTCTACGCACTTCTATTCTTGTAGACACTTGTTGGGCCTCCAAGTGCAGAGGTTTGTAGAACAGCAGCAAGTTTCCCTTAAGTGGATCACCCAAGGTTTATCGAACTCAGGCAGGTTAGAGGTCAAAGCTATCCCTCTCAAGCAACCCTGCAATTACGATACAGAAAATCTCTTGTGTCCCCAACACACCCAATACACTTGTCAGATGTATAGGTGCACTAGTTCGGCGAAGAGATAGTGAAATACAAGTGGTATATATGATTATAAGTAGCAAACGTGATGTGAAGTAAATATCGCTGCGAGCAAACAAGTAACAAAATAGCAAGTAAACGGTGTGCAATGCTTGGAAATAAGGCCTAGGGATCATACTTTCACTAGTGGACACACTCCCAACAATATAACATGAATGAACAAGTAACTTCTCTTGCTAAGGTACTCTGAATTACTCTCCTATTGAATAACACTAATCATTGTGTAGTGGCTACAAAAGCACCCCTTAAAGTTCATCAAGTACTTGACAAACACCACTCATAGAGATACCCAAATCAGATCACAACTCAAGATAGAAATCATTGCAACATAAACCAAGTACTAACACGGTGCACACACTCTCACCTTTACACCATGAAAGGAGGAATAGATCACTCAAACTATCATAGCAATAATTATTCTCATAATCCACAAGAGATCACAATCATAGCCTAAACCAAGTACCACCATGATGCACGCACTGTCACCGTTACATCATAGCAGGAGGAATAGATTACTTTAATAACATCACTAGAGTACACAAAATATCTGAATAATAACATGTACTTGTTCAACATGATACAAAGCTCACGATCACATAAAGATCACATCATGGGAGAGAGAGGTGAACCACATAGCTACCGGTAGAGCCCTCAGCCCCGGGGATGAACTACTCCCTCCTCATCATAGGAGACAGCAAGGTTGATGGAGATGGCAGTGAGGTCGATGGAGACGGCGGAGACGGTGATGGAGACCGATGGAGATGGCTCCGAGGGCACTTCCCCGTCCCGGCAGGGTGCCGGAACAGAGACTTCTGTCCCCCGAAATTCGTCGGTGGTGGCGGCGGAGCTACGGAACTACTTCTGGAAAATTGCCGAATCCCCTAGGGTTTTTAGTCCCGAGGCTTTATATAGGCGAAAGGGCATCGCGAGAGGGCAGCCAGGGGCTCCTCACACATGGGTGGCGCGGCCAGGGCCTGGGCCACGCCACCCTAGTGTGAGGGCAGGCCCTGGCCCCTCTCCGGCTCTCTTTCGGATGTATGGGTACTCCCGGGTAAAATAAGACTTCAGGAACTTGTTTTGTCCAATTCCGAGAATATTTCCTGTGTATCACTTCTGAAACACAAAAACAGCAGAAAACAGGAAACTGGCACTGTGGCGCTTGTTAATAGGTTAGTTCCGGAAAATGCATAAAAGTGCCACTAAGTGTAATGAAACAATAGGCAAATGGTGTAAAAACAAGCATGGGGCATCAAAAATTATAGATATATTTGAGACGTATCAAGCATCCCCAAGCTTAACTCCTGCTCGTCCTCGAGTAGGTAAGTGATAACAAAAGAAATAATTTTTGAGGTGACATGCACCTACACAATCTTGATCATATATGTAAGCATTGGTGAGCTGGGATCAATAGAACTTATAACATGGGCATGAAGATATAATCATGACAATAAGAACTTAGCAACCATGTTGTAAACACGAAAATGAACACAAACAAAAGATCATGAAAATGAAACAATGAAAGTCAAACGTGTGTTCAAATCATAAGGAAAAACATACAAATGGTTTTTAGCTTGTCCTTCAAAGAGAGCAAAACATAAATGCATAGGACACCTCAAAGTTTAAGAGGGCGACTAGATACAAATAATTTGAGAACAAGTGAAACCAATCATCATGAATCAATTAATGAACTTTGGGACAATGCATATCACACTAAGAATGACAACTATGCTCTCTTAATGGTGCATAAAGAAAGAAGGTGGTGACTCAACATAAAAGTAAAAGAAAGGCCCTTCGCAGAGGGAAGCAGTGATTAAGCATGTGCTAGAGCTTTTCATTTTGTAAAACAGAGAAAAAAATTGGTTTTGAGAGGTGGTTGTCTTTGTCAACGACTGGCAATGGGGTTATTACTATCTTCCATACAAAAATGAAGCAAGTTTTTGAGAGAGAGATTGGCACTTTGGTGCTCTTTTTATAAAACTTGGCACTCCTCCCCACCTTTTTCCTTTCACAAACCATGGCTAACCGATTCCATCGGGTGCCCACCAACATTCACAAACCATGGAGGAGTGCCTTTTTTCTATTTTTCTTTTTTTTCTTTTTTGGAATAAGCAATATGGAAGATAGCAAATCCGACCACTACGTCCCCATGAGCTGAAAATAGTGTCACAAAACGAGAAGTGTTTTGAAGGTTTTTGAAAGGTAGCACATGAAAATTTTACTTTGGAATGGCTTACAAATACCATGCATAGGAGTTTATAGTGGACACTTTGGAAAACTTGGTTTTTAGGAGTTGGATGCACGAGTAGAGCTCATACTCAGTACAAGGTGAGGGCTAGCAAAAGACTGGGAGCGACCAACTAAGAGAGCAATAATGGCCATAATCAGGCAAAGCGACAAAGCGACATTAAAAGAAGCATAAGATGGCATCAAAAGTCAAAAACTAAATGATCATGAAGGCTATTGGCAACTTTGTAAGAGTCTAACATGTGTGAGCATGCGCCAAGTCAACCCAAATAAAGCATCAAGGAGAAAACCAAAATAATGCTTCCATACAATAAAAACAACGCATGATTTTTTCAAAGGCTCATTAAGCAATCTCAATTATTTGAGACAAGTTATGCTACAGCAAAACCACTAAGCATGCTATCAAAAAGACATCAAGCATGACATGAAAAAGCCTAAGCCGCAGTCTACACAAGCTTCTTCTTGTACCACTATTTTGCACAAAGCTTTTTCTCTTTTCCAGTACCATTTGAAATTTTTAAAGACACCTCTTTTGATGAAAACCAATAAAGATCAGAGGCAAAAATATACCTTGATGAAAGGATATGACAAGGTCTGAATGCAAATCAAGGTGAAAACAAAAACCGAAAGCAGTAGCAGAAAAAGAAGAACACTCGGTGAACGATAAGAGTGAAAAACAGAGTGTTCTTGGCAAATGAAAAACGGAGTTCATCTCCCTCCAAAAGAAACGTGATGTGATCCAAACATTTATTGCAGCAAACTAAACTAAACTAATACAAAAACAACTGACGCTCCAAGAAAAACACATAGTGCATGAAGCAATAAAAATATAGTGTCTTGAAAGGTGACCTGATTTTTGCCGATGAAGAAGGGGTGCCTCGGGGGCATCCCCAAGCTTTGACGCTTGTACTTCTTGGATATTTCTTGGGGTGATGCATGGGCATCCCCAAGCTTGAGCTTTTGTCCATTCTTCATCTCATCTCATCATTCTCCAATCCCTACACTTGAAAACTTCCTTCATACAAAACTAAACACAAATCTATTAGCAACATTAGTGTAAGCATAACATAGAATCAACCCTTTTTGCTTCAGGTTTCAACCCAAAACCACCACATATATAGCATATACTACTGTAGCAACTTCCCCAAAAGTTCCATGATAAAAAGAACTCAAAAGAAAGCGATAAAGTGGCAAACACAAATATTGGCAGAAATCTGTCAAAACTGAACAGCTGACAAAGGTCGAATTTTTTAGGGATTTTCTTTTGCCCAAATCAAAAAGTGTTCAACTAACGAAAGTTTGGATATAACCTGGGGCATATGCACAAGAAATCGCAGGTCCAAAAAATATACAGAGAATTTTCACGAATTTTTACGGTGCAGCACCAAAAACAGTTTCAGGACAGCAACATCCCCAAATCTTACCTCACTCAAATTAGAGGCTTCTCTTGGCACAACAACGAAATAAAAAGGATAAGGAGCGGTTATTACAGTAGTAATAACTTCCAAGACTCAAATAAAAGAAAAAGTACTGAAAATAAACAATGGGTTATCTCCCAAGAGTGCTTTTCTTTAACGCCTTTGAGCTAGGCGCAGTAATTTGCAAAGATGCTCATGTGGGCGCCATATAAGAGCTTAAGGCAAAGGCGCCATATAGGAACTTAAAGCAATAGAGAGCATCAAAAAGCAAATGTGAAAGACATTTATATCTGAACCACTTCCTATGCATAGGAATCTTGTAAGAAAATAAATCAACGAGGCACATAGTAGCAAGCATGGATAGATAAAACAAGTGCCACTGCAAGATTTGCAACATAAAGAGGGGAAACTTAATATTGTTGAGATCCATCAAACCATGTTTCCCTCTCTCATAATAACTTTCAGTAGCATCATGAATAGAATTAACAATATAACTATCACATAAAACATCCCTATCATGAGCCACATGCATAAAAGAATTAATACTCACCACAGGAACAATAGTAGTAGGAGCAGATTCAACAGAATAATCATTCTCATCACCATAATCATCATAAATAGGAGGCATATTGTAATCATAACTAATTTTATCCTCAATAGTAGGTGAACTGAAAATATTATACTCATCATCACAAGCTAGAGAACTACTATGTCGCAAAGCATACTCATCAAACATATCATCATAAGAAAGAACATCACATATGGGAGATAAAATATCATCAGAGCAAACTTTCTCCACTAAAGCTGGGGAAGTAAAAATATCATGCTTAACAAAACCAGCTTCCCCAAGTTTAGACTTTTCTATAGCATTAGCAATAACGGTGTTCAAAGCATTCATACTAACAACACTATTAGCATGCAAATTAAGCTCCAAAGGTTTTTCAATTTTCTCTTCAAACACTTCATATCTAAACTCAGGAAAAAGACTAGAGAACTCTTTATTTTCCATTAAGCCTAACTAGTGAAAATAAAAACAAGAAACAAAAAGATGTAATTGCAGAATCTAAAGGAAATAACTCCGAGTACTCACACAGGAGGATGCGAGTACCTTTTACCTTACCACCCCGGCAACGGCGCCAGAAAAGAGCTTGATGTCTACGCACTTCTATTCTTGTAGACACTTGTTGGGCCTCCAAGTGCAGAGGTTTGTAGAACAGCAGCAAGTTTCCCTTAAGTGGATCACCCAAGGTTTATCGAACTCAGGGAGGTTAGAGGTCAAAGCTATCCCTCTCAAGCAACCCTGCAATTACGATACAGAAAATCTCTTGTGTCCCCAACACACCCAATACACTTGTCAGATGTATAGGTGCACTAGTTCGGCGAAGAGATAGTGAAATACAAGTGGTATATATGATTATAAGTAGCAAACGTGATGTGAAGTAAATATCGCTGCGAGCAAACAAGTAACAAAATAGCAAGTAAACGGTGTGCAATGCTTGGAAATAAGGCCTAGGGATCATACTTTCACTAGTGGACACACTCCCAACAATATAACATGAATGAACAAGTAACTTCTCTTGCTAAGGTACTCTGAATTACTCTCCTATTGAATAACACTAATCATTGTGTAGTGGCTACAAAAGCACCCCTTAAAGTTCATCAAGTACTTGACAAACACCACTCATAGAGATACCCAAATCAGATCACAACTCAAGATAGAAATCATTGCAACATAAACCAAGTACTAACACGGTGCACACACTCTCACCTTTACACCATGAAAGGAGGAATAGATCACTCAAACTATCATAGCAATAATTATTCTCATAATCCACAAGAGATCACAATCATAGCCTAAACCAAGTACCACCATGATGCACGCACTGTCACCGTTACATCATAGCAGGAGGAATAGATTACTTTAATAACATCACTAGAGTACACAAAATATCTGAATAATAACATGTACTTGTTCAACATGATACAAAGCTCACGATCACATAAAGATCACATCATGGGAGAGAGAGGTGAACCACATAGCTACCGGTAGAGCCCTCAGCCCCGGGGATGAACTACTCCCTCCTCATCATAGGAGACAGCAAGGTTGATGGAGATGGCAGTGAGGTCGATGGAGACGGCGGAGACGGTGAGGGAGACCGATGGAGATGGCTCCGAGGGCACTTCCCCGTCCCGGCAGGGTGCCGGAACAGAGACTTCTGTCCCCCGAAATTCATCGGTGGTGGCGGTGGAGCTACGGAACTACTTCTAGAAAATTGCCGAATCCCCTAGGGTTTTTAGTCCCGAGGCTTTATATAGGCGAAAGGGCATCGTGAGAGGGCAGCCAGGGGCTCCTCACACATGGGTGGCGCGGCCAGGGCCTGGGCCGCGCCACCCTAGTGTGAGGGCAGGCCCTGGCCCCTCTCCGGCTCTCTTTCGGATGTATGGGTACTCCCGGGTAAAATAAGACTTCAGGAACTTGTTTTGTCCAATTCCGAGAATATTTCCTGTGTATCACTTCTGAAACACAAAAACAGCAGAAAATAGGAAACTGGCACTGTGGCGCTTGTTAATAGGTTAGTTCCGGAAAATGCATAAAAGTGCCACTAAGTGTAACGAAATAATAGGCAAATGGTGTAAAAACAAGCATGGAGCATCAAAAATTATAGATACGTTTGAGACGTATCAGTAGCTGTACCTTACAATGACCTGGAAGCCATGGTGGATGCTGCCATCATGGTGGAAGACAAGAATAAAGCTGCCCATGAGAGCCGCAAAAGAAGGTTGATGAGTCAGGGAGGACCAAGCAATCAAAGGTCCCGCAGCATGCCCCCATCTAGGTCTGCACCACCCCCTCAGAGGTTTGCTCTCAAACTCCCAGGCCCAATAACCCTAACCGCCAGTGCTCCAGCAACCGTCCTGCAAGCGAAAACTTCTCTGGAGGCAACCGCAACACTTTCAACCCCGCCAACCATAGCCAAGGAAGTGGCTGCTACACTTGTGGCCAGCTTGGGCACTTCTCTAAGGAGTGTCCCCTAAAAAAGCCATCCGTGCCGAGCCTCAGCGCGCCAAGACCCAATCAAGGTCAAGGCCGTGGACCCCCTGGAAGGAACCCAAAGACTCAAGCCAATATTGCTCGAGGCTGCCTCAACCATGTCACTGCTGAAGAAGCTACTGAAGCACCCGACATTGTTCTGGGTACGTTTCTCGTCAACTCCACCCCTGCCAGAGTGCTGTTTGATTCGGGTGCATCTCATTCTTTCATGATAGAGAACTTTGTTGAAAAAGGGAAGTTAGAACCAACCATGATGCCTAGAGCTATTCTAGTTTAGATCCCCGGGTCAGTCATGAAAACTAAGAGAAATTGCATAGATGTCCCGGTAGATATCCATGAGGTGTCATTCAAAGCCAACCGAATCATTTTAGGCACAAAGGGTTTGGATGTGGTACTTGGGATGGACTGGATGTCCAAGTACCAGGGTCATATAGATTGCGCACGAAAAGCTATAACCATGACCAGCAGTGATGGAGTTCAGATTGAGCAAATCGCAACCACGCCATCCCGCAAAGCTTACTATAAGAAGTCTATCACTGGGCCGACTCTTGACCAAGTTTCGGTGGTATGCGAGTACCCCGACGTCTTCCCTGAGGAGCTGCCAGGTATGCCCCCTGACTGGGATATCGAGTTCATAATTGATTTGATTCCCGAAACAGCTCCCATTGCTCAAAGACCTTATCGTATGAACCCCCAAGAACTCGAGGAGTTAAAGAAGCAACTTGCCGATATGCTCAGCAAAGGCCTTATCCATCACAGTGCTTCACCTTGGAGATCGCCTGTTCTATTTGTGGACAAGCAAGATGGTACCATATGACTGTGTGTGGATTACCGTAAACTAAATGAGGTGACCATCAAAAAGAAATACCCACTCCCAAAGATTGAAGACCTATTTGATCAGCTGAATGGAGCCAAGGTGTTCTCCAAGATTGATCTCCACATAGGATATCATCAGCTGAAGATCCGAGAGTCTAACATTCCCAAGACCGCCTTCACCACTCGCTACGGCCTATTCGAGTACTCCGTCATGTCCTTTGGCCTAACCAATGCCCCTGCCTATTTCATGAATCTCATGAATAAGGTATTCATGAAGTTCCTGGACAAATTTGTGGTGGTCTTCATCGACAACATTTTGGTCTATTCCAAGACCGAGGAAGAGCATGCAGAGCATCTGCGGCTAGTATTGGGAACCTTGCGCGAACACCAACTTTACGCCAAATTCAGCAAGTGTGAGTTTTGGCTGAAGGAAGTTAAATTTCTAGGCCATGTTATCTCAGAAGGTGGACTATCCATAGACCCCTCCAAAATTACCTCTATCATGGAAAGAAAGGCCCCAACCAACCCCACCGAAGTCCGAGCATTTCTTGGGCTAGCCGGGTATTATCGGAAGTTTGTAGAAGGATTCTCTAGCATCGCTCGCCCGTTGACTCAGCTCCTCAAGAAAGAAAAGAAGTTCGAGTGGACTAAGAAGTGCGAGCAGAGTTTCCAAGAGCTTAAGAAGAGGCTAGTGTCTGCTCCTATCCTAACCATGCCCGATATTACCAAGAGCTTCGATGTCTATTGTGATGCATCCAAGCTTGGGCTTGGAAGTGTCTTGATGCAAGACGGCAAGGTTATCACTTACCTATCCCGTCAACTTTGCCCTCATGAGTTGAACTATCCCACCCATGACCTTGAGCTTACCGCTGTTGTCCATGCCTTAAAACATGGCGGCACTATCTTATGGGGAACCGATGTGAGATCTACACCGACCATAAAAGCCTGAAGTATATTTTCTCTCAAAAGGAGTTAAACATGAAATAGAGGAGATGGATTGAGCTCATCAAGGACTATGACCTAGGCATTCATTACCATCCAAGTAAAGTGAATGTGGTCGTCGATGCCCTCAGCCGAGAGCCTTGTTCTCTAAATGCCTCACTGAAGACCAGCCAACCAACCCTATGTGAGGAGTTTGAGAAGTTTGGACTTGAGCTGGTAAGCCACAGTTTCCTAGCAAACCTTGAAGTCCGATCCACTCTCTTCGACCAAATTAAAGGAGCTCAGAAGGGTCATGAGAGTACTGAAGGAATTAAACGTAGAATGGGACGAGAGGAAGTGCCTGGGTTTTTAATTGACCAGGAAGGTGTGCTATGGTATAATGGCCGCCTGTGCGTCCCTAACATTGAGGAGTTGAAGTAGCTTATTCTGAAGGAAGCCCACGACACCCCGTATTCGATCCATCCTGGGGGCACCAAAATGTACCAAGATTTGAAGGAACAATTTTGGTGGCACGGTATGAAAAGGGAAATAGCCTTCTACATCGCCCGGTGTGATGTTTGCTAGCATGTCAAAGCCGAGCACCAAAGACCCACAGGATTGTTGCAACCCTTGAAGGTACCATTATGGAAGTGGGAGGAAGTCGGAATGGACTTTATTACTGGGCTACCAACATCGAGTCGGGGACATGACTCTATATGGGTTATTGTGGACCGTCTCACCAAGGTTGCCCACTTTATTCCAGTCAAGACCACTGACCATGGGAACCGTCTGGCAGAATTGTACCTCTCACGCATAGTCAGCCTTCATGGCGTTCCAAAGACCATAGTCTCAGACCGAGGCCCTCAGTTCATCTCATGATTTTGGGCGAAACTCCAGGAAGCCTTAGGCACCAAGCTATCCTTTAGCACAGCCTATCACCCGCAAACTGGAGGTCAAACAGAGCGAGTAAATCAAATCCTTGAGGACATGCTACAAGCCTGTGTTCTATCTTATGGAACCAAGTGGGAAGACGGCGTGCCATTCACCGAGTTTTCCTACAACAATAGCTACCAAGCTAGTTTGCAAATTGCCCCCTTTGAAGCCCTCTATGGACGCAAGTTCCGTACCCCGCTCAATTGGTCAGAAACTAGGGAGAGCCAGATCTTTGGCCCCGACATCATTAAAGAGGCCAAAGAGCAAGTGCAGCTCATTCAAAACCACCTAAAAGCAGCCCAATCTAGGCAGAAGAGTTATGCCGACTCTAAGAGAAGACCTATTACTTTCAACGTGGGAGACTTTGTCTACCTTCGAGTGACACCACTCAAGGGTATGCAACGCTTCCATGTTAAGGGTAAACTCGCACCCTGCTACATTGGCCCATTCAAGATCCTAGAACACCGTGGGGAGATGTCCTACAAACTGGAGCTGCCCGCAGAGCTATCTGAGTTCCATGATGTCTTTCATGTCTCGCAACTCAAAAAATGCCTACAAGTCCCCAACAAGCCCGAGACCTTCAAGGAGATCGACCACTACTCCATTGACCTAAACCATGACCTCACCTATCGGGAGAGACCAATCCGCATCCTTGAAGAAGATGTCCGCCTTACCCGTAGACGCAAGATCAAGATGTACAAGGTCCAGTGGAGTAACCATACCAAAGATGAGGCCACTTGGGAATGTGAGGACTATCTCCAACAAGAATTTCCCGAACTACTTTGTGCCCTGCTACTGAATCTCGGGATGAGATTCTTTTTAAGGGGGGAAGGTTTGTAACACCTCACTTTTTATAGGCCATATTGAGAACTTGGTTAAGTGCACTATTTTGGGGTAAATTAAAAACTTTGCCTTGTTGTGATCTGGAATTCTAGCTTGTATGATTTCATGCAATTACTTGTGCATTTGTGTGTGTGTTTTGGCATGAATGAATCTTAGCACTTCTAACTCATGAGCATTAGGAACCTGAAACTTGTGCTATGATTTTATGCAGGCATTTTTGAACCAAGTGCTGGTTTCTATGAAACAAAAATCCTAGCTCACTTCCCTTGCTTGATCACACCACTCACCTATTTCTTTCTTTTTATTTTTGCACCTTTAATTCAAAATAGGGACCTCACCAAAACCTCACTCCTACTTCTTTAAAAATTCTGAAAAGTTGGTAGAATGATTTCTACCACTTGTAGGTCACATCTTAGCAAAACACCACCACCACTTGGATCTAATTTTGAATTTTTCGAAATTCAAATAAATTTTGGCCAAAGGATACTTTTCTTCTTCTTCTCTTGTTTCTTCTTCCTTTTCTTTGCAAATCACCCAAGGTGACAAACCCTGGCTGACCACGACCCCTCTCCCTCTGCCCCCTCTTCACAAACCCAGCTCTTAGCCCTTGTCCTTTTGCTCTTGGACACAAAAAAGGAGGGAGACCCGAGGTGATCTAGGGTAGATCCTCTTCCCCTCTTTCTTTTCTCTCTCCACCATCACTCACTCCCAACTAGTGATCAGCACACCCACTCCAGCACCACTCGACCCTACCCTGTAGAGAGAAACCATGCTCACATCACCCTGCCCTCTGTCCCTCTCTCACTGGCATGACCAGGGCACACGCTCATGTTCTGAAGCTTCGGGGAGAAGCCATCGACCACCACGGTGCCATCAGGCCCCACTCAACATTGTCCAGCTCAACCAATCGGCCTCTGCCACCCAAACCGGTCATAGGTCTCGCCCTGGCCTCGCTCTGCTCGTGCTAGGCAATGCGAGGGGACATCGAGAGCGGCATATGCATTCCCGCACGCCCACTCGACCGTTCGCCTCGCTCCACACGTGATCATGCATGGCATCATGCACACTTTGCAATGCCACCACTACCTCGTGCCCTAGCCGACCCAGCTCGCCATGCCACACACCCTTTTCCCCAGTACCACTCTGAAACCGATCATGCCCTGGCCAAACTGGTGCACCCCCGACGCGGCCAACCCTAGCGCTGCACTCAGCTCACAAAGCCGCTCCAGAAATGCCGCCCCTCTCGCCCAACCATGACCGATGAGGTGCACCTTGCACCGAGACCACCCCGACCATCAAAAACCCAACACTCCCTCTGGAGCTCTCCCCTGCCGCTCATTTTCTTCCCCACCACCTCACCTCTCACTGCAGAACCATGCCGATGAACCCCATCCTTTCCCCGAGCTGCGGAGCTCGAGGAACGTCGCTGGAGCAGGGGTAGACAGCAAAGATCTCGGTCGACATCGGCCATCTCCCTCCGCTCTCTCTTTTGCACCTTTCTCTTCCTCTGCTAGATCTGAATCTCACCCTGCACTCCATTCTCTCTCTGGCAGTGCATGTATGTCGCCATCTCCAATGGAACCCAAGGACCATCGCCGATGAGCATGGCCACACACCACCTTGAGCCCTTCTTCCTACAAGCTTCGGATGCGGAGGAGATTTTAGAGAGACCGCCGCCATCCTGCAGCAACCCCAACCACCCTCGACACCCCTCGGTGAGCCTCGCCTCAATCTCAGAGTAGCTAGGGCTAGGGTTTCTCCCAGCTCTGACATGAGGGAGATGACGACCCTCTGCCATCGATCTCCGATCTAATCAAACAGACCGCATGGTCTGGCACCGGTTCGATATCCCATGTCACTGATCGCCAGGGTCCACTCGTCAGCGGTTTGAAACCCGCCCCTCTCCTACGTGCTAGCATTGGACCGGGCTGGCCCAGCTCAGATCTGGCCGAGCCCCTCAGATCTGGCCTGTTACATTTTTTTGAAACCCTGCTATGTTTTTGTTCGGATCTGTTAGCTTAGAAAATTCATAGAAAATTCTATGAGTGTCCAAACTTGATGATTCAAATTTCCGTATGAATCTTACAGTATTATCTAGCTTGGAAATGATTGATTCCAATTTTTGAAGATGCCCTGTTGTTGTGTTAAGCTGTAGGAACTGGATTTACTATTTTAGGAGTATTATCTTTCCTACAGTAATTACTTTAGTGATATTTAAGATATGTTTTTTTATTTATTGTGCTTAGTAGATTTGTTAGTTTTAAGTAATTCCACCTCTGGTGTGTTGTACATTGCAGTAGCTTTCCAAAATGGTCTCTGGTAGAATTTTTGGATCTATAGAAAGTTTTATAGAATTAAAATGCTTTTCTAGTGTTAAGTGAGACTAGGAAATTCATAGTAATTCAACCAATTGCCCTTTTTACTTATTTCCAACTGTGTTGGTTCTGTAATCTTGTTTTACCTAAGTGTGTGCTGATTGCCTTGTCTTGATGCATATTGATGCCTGCAAGTTGTTTGTTTGAGAATAGGGCTTATTTGTAAATAGGAATTGTGTAACATCCCAAGATTTTATCAAATTTTGGGGGATTTTTTTTTGCTTTTGCTTTGTATGCATTGATTGGAAATTCACAAGGATTTAAAACTTTATGAGTCTATTTGAAGGCTTTATTAGAAAACTATTTTAAACTTTCTATTATTTTCTTGAAGAACTTCTTTGAGAAAGATCAAGTATCAAAATACTATTTTCTATTCTTTATTCAAATCTTATGCAAGCATCCTTGCATGGAAATTTATAAGTCTTGCATCATTAGAAATGTGTTTTAAAATGAGTTTCAAAATATTATTTTTATAAAGTATTTTCCCTAATTTCAAAGAATTATTTTGGAAACCCTAAACTATATTTTGCATTATGCAAGTGAAGTTCTTTGGCTAAGATTCATAAAGCATTATGGAAAATCATGTTCTATTCTGAAAACTTGTCTCTTACTGTTTTGTATTGTTTATCTGAATTTTAGAAAAGATTAGAAATTGGTTTGATTTAATTATGAATCAAAATGCAAAAGTTATAAAGAAAAGGAGAAAACAAAAAAAGAATAAAAAGAAAGAAGAAAAAAAGAGATAAAGAAACGGGCTCGGGGCAACCTTCTGGCCCAACTCTGGATCAGGCCCGTGGCCCAGGAAGATGCCGAACTGGTATTCCCCTCTCTCTCTCACTGGGAACCCGACCCCACCTGTCGGCTCCATCATCTCCAACCCCCTCCCTCTCTCACGCCCAAAACCGCCAGCCTTTACTGCTCTCGCCCCGCTCACTCCAGTAATGCCTCCGCCCTTTAAACCCTTGCCAATCACGCCCTCCTCTTCCCCTTAGACTCCTCTCTAGTTCCCTCCTTTCTCTCTCGAAAACTGTCGCTAGGAGGCAGAGAATTTCTCACCGGAAGTCCTCTACTACAGCCGCTCCTTTTTGCCGATTCTGGCCATCTCGAGGCAAGCCACCGCCCTTTCTGGTACCCCTCTTCCCCCTCTTACTGGTGCGCATCACTATGACCCTCTCCTGGTCTTCTTTCGTAACTAGGACATCGTGAACAAGCACGCCGGGATCTTGCCGATGTGCGGAGCCTCTCCAGCCGCACCTCGCCGCCGTTCCTGGAAGAGATCGAGGCCTCCGACCACGCCTTCGACTTTGCCTGACTGAGACGCACCCCGTAGTCCTTTTTCCTAGTCACCAAAAGCCATGGAAGCGCCCACGCCGTTGACAGTAGCGCCGCCGGAGACTCGCCGTCGACAGCCCTCCCGGTGAGCTCCTCTCCATCTCTCCTGGACCTTTGGATCTTGATCCAACGTCCCTTAAAGATTCATTTAACGAAGGGGTATGACGCCATCTGGTTCGTCCAATCAACGTAAGATCTAACGGCATCAATTCATCATCCAAATGAACCGGTACTGGCAAATCAGAAGCTACCACATGTCGGTCTCCGAATCAAACAGAAATCAAAATAGAATTTCGAATCTGATTTTGATCAAAATCTTGTGAAATTCATATCTAATGTTCTATAAGTCCAAAAATTGCAAATAATATACTGTTGGAATCCTTGAGACTTGTAGAATCCAGTAGAACAATAATAATTCATATTTTATGGGTTCAATTTGAAACTATTTTCAAATTGGAATCAAACCTTTTGCTAACTTAGTTAATTCATATCTTTTGTTCTGTTGATCCAAAAATTACAAATTTGTAGTCTTTGGAATCCTCTCAACATGCAGAACATAAAAGGAACAAGAAATTCCAAAGTTGATATGTGCACACACTTTGTGCATTCAAATTTGTCCAAATCACTATTTTGGTATAATCCAAATTCTATAAATTGTTTTAGGATGAATCCATTTGCAGTAGCTTTATATTACTGCAAGCTACCCAGTAGCATCACTCCCAAAATTTTTTTGAGCCACATCACAATTATTCAAATTCTAATATGAGAATTTGAGTATTCCTATATAGATTAATTTTATTTCTATTTCAATCAGTGACTCCTTCTACTTTAGAAAATCATATGATCATACCTAGCTATCAAATATCATCTTGAGATCACTTTGATCCAATGTCATATCCATCTAAGTACATGATGTCTATTTCACACCTATTCAAATTTCAATTGAGTTATTTGAGTAAAGTGAGACATATCTTAATCATCAGTTCTACTCTTGCTGTTGAGGTATTGCTTCAATTCTACTACCATAGCAAATCTTATAATCATACCTAGTCGTCAATGTTATCTTAACAACATCTTGATCAAGATCATATCTACTTAGACCTATCTTGTATAGTACCCACTTATTCAAATTACAAATATGTCATTTGAGTAAAGTGTGATACATCTCAATCATAGATTCTATTCTTGCTATCTTTGTGGTGTTGATCTAATCAACATTATAGCACCTATCCAATACTCCATGTACCCAATAGAAACCTTAAACCATAATCTCAAATGTTATCTACCCTACTCAATCCTCTGCCCACTTGATCCTGATTTCTTGTGTAGAGCTATTTGATTAACAAATGAGTTAATTGAGTAACTGAATGATTCATGAACCCTAGCCTAAGCTTAAGTGTAATATATACTATTTAAGAATAATTGTTGTCGCACTTATTCAATAGTATTGCTATTGCACTACTTTGTCTCTTATGTGATTTACCCACATGAGATATTCCAAGATTGAATATGCTTTGATAAAGCATAAAGATCTCACTCATTTTATTTTGTCTAATTCATATATATATTCAAATTGCAATTGTGCGACTTGAGTAGAAATATGAATTCATCTCAAAACTAGATTTTGTTAATGTGGTGTTGTTATAACCCATACCGTAGTATGTGTTATACACCATGTTGATCAATGAACCATTTGAGCCATGTCCTCAAATATCAATTATTCATACCAAATCCAATGCCTACTTAACCTTGTCTCTATGTATTGAACTATTCAATTTACAAATGAGTTGATTGAGTAACTCAATACTTCATGAATCTTTACCCAATGTCTAAGTGCTATGCATACTATTTAAGAGTAATTGTTGTCACATTTACTCAATAGTATGGTTGTGCACTATTTGACACTCGTGTGATGTAGTTCGCATGAGATATTCCAAGTATCATTTATGCTTGATAAAGCATAAAAACTCCATCAATTATATTATGCCTAATCCAATTCTCTCTCAAATCATATTGATCTTCCCTAGCTAAGCTCTCAAATTCATATCTCACAAATCATGATCCTTTACCATATCTTTCTTGTCATAACATCTCAATAAAACTAAATTGTTGAACAAACACTTTTCAATTGTTTGAATAGTTTACTTGTGTTTGAATGATATGTTTATGGTATGATATTTCTTGTGCTATAGTTTTTGCAAAGAGCTACGTGCTTAATTGAGAGAAGTGAAACGTCGTGAACTCCAAAAGGCAAGTGACACACATGTCCCTTTACCCATTTTACTTATGCATTAGTATATTCACTTCTTGTAGTATGCATGATAGGTGAATTGATCAACTGTTTTATCAAATGCTTAGATCCTAGTAGTGTGTAGCAATCCCTCAAACCCCACCTGTTAGGATGCTAAATACTTTGTAAAATATTGATGCCATGCTTTAATCACTTGTTAAAAGTGTTTTGTGAACAAAATTAAGAACTTCAACTAAAATGAAACACCTGGGTGGATTGGTTTGATGATGGAGGCGATGTTGAGTGGCGACCTGGGGCTACACCTTGTGTAGTTGCTGCCTAGGCGTTCACTTGTGGTTTGCCACCTAGGAACAAAGAGATGGCTATGTCTTCCATGCTTAGTGTACTTCCAGTACAGCCTTATGACATTATGGGCTCTATCTTGACTGATTAGATGTGGGAGTGCAACTTGTCGGCAAGAAGTGGTGGTAGTTGAATTGTAGGTTGGGAACGGAGCTTGCCAAGTTAGTTGCCCTCTCCTTCTAAAAGGTCTCGTTCCATTTTATGTATGGGCATAAAATGAATCGTAAGGTGAAAGTGCACAACCCTTGCAAGGTGTTTAAACTAATCGATTAGTCGTGTCCTCGGTTATGGAAAATTGAGTCTCTAGACATGGAATGTACGGAAGAATCTCATCACCATTTCTGAATAAATTAAAATTTGTCTAGAAACATTTAGGACAGGGGCACCTCAGAGCTCAATGCCTCAAGAAGGATGTAGTGAACTCTGAGGGCTATCCTGAATTTATCGAATGACACCTCAGAGCTACATGCCTCAAGTATGTAGTGAACTCTAAGGGCTATTCTGATATTGTTGAGTGGCACTCCAGAGCTACACACCTTTCAAGTATGTAGTGGACTTTGGGGGTTATCTTGACCTTTAAAAATCTTGAATGTTTAATAAAAGGTTTAAAAAGGATTTTAGGATAAAATTGGCTTTATGCAAGTCAGCCTATGAGATCCACCAGCCAAATTTCATGTAGTATAGTCTTTCCACAAAATGCCACCAAATATGTGTCATTTGCCAGTACAACATTGTCCTGACCCCTCTGGGGCTGCATATTCAAACATGCAGGTTTTATTTCGAGTAAGGAACCAGAAGTAGGATCTCAAGACTACATTCCAACATGTCTGCATGTGGCACGTGATGAAGGATGGAGGCTCACTGCAACTATGCTTTATGCTGTGTACTCGTAAGGTTGAAGACCTATGTAACTGGATTTACGTTGTAATATTGATGCTATTGCAATGATTACTTATTTTGTACTGTGGTGCTATCTACTGATCCAGGGAATGGCACAGATACACAGGAGTTCTGCCTTTAGCAAAAGGCAGCGCGTTACAGAATGGTATCAGAGCATAGTGTTGCCTGTAGGATCGAGACCCTAGGTTTGGATTAGAAATAGGAAGACCCTAGGATAAAAATATCTATCTCATCTTGCTTCTATTTATTAAAGAAAAATGTTTGCATTTTGAACTCCTTGTATTCTCTCCTACTTCCTCTTCAAATGGTTCTTTTGCTCTAGATGACCTTACCCTGAAATCATCAACATAGGATAGAAGGTCACAATGTGCCAGAAGTGTGAGACAGATACTCCATACACTTCCCTTGACTCAACATGAAGATTTACATTGAAGGCCAAACAAAGAACTTGGAGGAAGACTCAAATGCAACTTGCACAACTCAAGAAGATGAATCAAGGAAGTAGAGAAGAAACTAGAAGTTCACAAGCGAGTAATAGACAAGACCACCAATAATTCTTATTTATAGAACCAACGACGTTGTAATAATCTAATGATCATACCAAATTGGGGTATGACCATACTAGATTATTAGTGTTTGACATAATTTGCTAGATGTGATGAATGTTTGCTAGATGTTGCTTGTAAGATGAATTCTCTTGATCTGTTGTGTGTGGGTAGGAATCTTCTTTTGATCCCTTCTATCTAATCTCATTTATGCTAAGACCTAAACCTGTCCTAAACCCAAACAGATGCATCCTCAATGTTAGAACAATCACAACAACCCTCAGTTGGAGATAGCAATGCAACAGTTAGTTGAAGCTCACACAGGAATGATGCGGGTGATGACTCAGAATATGGTTAATCGCGATAGCAAAGAGCTACCCCCACGAGTGCAGCAAGTACTAAATGATCATTCACGAATAGTACAAATGATGTCCCAGATGGTGGCTAGTACCAATAATAACCTGCCACAAGATGAGCATGGTGGAAAGCCAACACAAGTTGATGCTGAGATGACATAGCAAGCCTATAAGAGATGTGGAGAAATAGGACATACCTCTAAGGACTGTCATGAAGGGTGTCCCTACTGTGATACAAGTCACCCAATTGGAGAATGTCCCATGAGCCAAGTTACTTGTTTCCTATGCGAAGGAACTAATCATGTTCCTATTGAGTGCAAGTTTTATTCCATGATGCAACGAATGAATCAACAAGCCAAGGATAGAATGAGCCAACTGCTAAGAAAGACCCCTGAAGATGGAAGTCCCAAGATCAAAGTAGACTTGAAAGTCATGGAAACAACACACAACCCTACCACCAAGTGTTGCTACTCATGTGAAGAAGAAGGACACTTGTCTGGAAATTGCTCTAGGAAACGAGAAAGGTTTCCCACAACTATGGTAGAATATGAAGAGAATGAAGTAAGAGATCTCCTAGCCTTAGAGGTACCCAAAAGGAAGAAGAAGATGATAAAGAAGAAAGACAATAGCAAGGTGCAGTGCTTCAATTGCAGGGAACTTGGACATTATGCGAGGGAATGTCCAGAACCAAACATGCAAAGGGGAACAAATCTGGTCACTTGTTAGAAATGCAACCAAAAGGGACACTATGCGGATAAATGTTCAGAGACTGGTACCTCAAGACTTTAGTGAACTAGAATAACTGAAGGATGCTGTAAAATACAAGGAGAAGACACAACAAGATGTAGCCAATTTGGGAGAACTTGTATGCCATTACTGCCTTGTAATAAATATTGTAAGGACAACCTGGTTGAATGAATTATATTTCTCAATGAGATGGCAAGCCGAAGGATTTGTAACTCAAGAGTTAACATCATACGACCAAATTTGTGCAAAACACTAGCTAAGGAACGATAGATTTGTTTTAAAAATTTAGATTTGGAACACAGGTTCTCATTTCAAGAAAATTTTGGCAAAGCAAGTGAGGTTGACCAAGAGTTAGAATACGAGGTTTGCAAGCCATGTATGAAGTAATGATTTGGGTGCAGGATGGATTGATCACCATTCCTACTACTCTTATTATTCGCTCTCATAATGCTGGTTTTACATACCTAGAGAGACATACCTACATGAGAGACGACGTCATTAAACCATAACCTTAGGAGGATAAGATGTTACACCCTTTATAGTGAGCCAGTGTGGTCAAAACGTAGGAATACGGTGAGAACTTGGACTTTTGAATGACTACATGAATCTGAAACATTTTGCTCAGTGGGCTTTGAATACGAAGGCTGTTCAGCTTTGGCTCCTGCCTATTCGATTTACCTTCCCAACCCTTCATTTCGACTCCCTAAGTGGCCTATTCGGCTACCTCCCTGAGCCTATAAAAGAGAGTTCACTCCTCTCCAGAGAGTCACAACAAAGACAGCCACCACTACCTATGAGATTACCTCCTAGTTCCAAAGCTTTACGCCACCGAAGTCTACCCCATCCCGACCTGTGATGTTATGAGGCAACTCTCCAAATCCCTGAGACTATTTCTTACCCATGAGAGCTTTGTTAGATCCCTTTTCCCTGAGAAGGAGTTCATCTTCGAGATATGATCAAGTTGTTCAGTGCCTTTCAACAACTATGAAGACGGTTGCTAAAGGAATTATTAAGGACCATCTGGTACCTGTGGCAAGTAGCACGACTTGCTCCGATAACTTGAATGGGTTCAACAATGCTGGTTATAAGGTGACCTTGCGTCCCTTAAAGGTGCAAGTACGTCCTAAAGAGTCCACCTTGTTTACCCCTATGAAATGCATGAGAAGACTACAGAGAGATGCCATCCTAATTCTTTGGGATGTGTGGTCTCATCATGTTCGTGGGGCAAGCATGCAGTACTTGGCACTGGATCATCTTTTGAGATTCTTCAACAAAAATCAGCTAAAAAGCAACAAGGAGTTTGACGATGATCTATATGATTACCTGGCCTTGGTGAGGATCGACCAAGGAAAGGCTAGATACATATTCTTAGACGATGTGGACTACCTTGTTGGTGACGACGCAATGGATGATATCTGCTTATCACCAGAATTGGATGGAACCCTTGGTATGCCCACTTTTGATCATGGTGCTGAATATCAAAACTTCTGAGAAGGGCGATCCAGGGAAAATCGCACAACAGTGAATGCAAGCTGGGAACAAAATGCAAGTGCCTAAGGAAGCATCAAGACACCACCAAGAGAAATTTTCTTTTAAGGGTGGTAGCCACCCAGATACCTAAACCCAGATAACCTAATACCTACTTTCTTTTTAGCCTTTCTCCAATCTTGGGGACGAGATTTCTTTTAAGGGTGGTAGTCTGTAACATCCCAAGATTTTATCAAATTTTGGGGGAATTTTTTTTGCTTTTGCTTTGTATGCATTGATTGGAAATTCACAAGGATTTAAAAAATTTTGAGTCTATTTGAAGGCTTTATTAGAAAACTATTTTAAACTTTCTATTATTTTCTTGAAGAACTTCTTTGAGAAAGATCAAGTATCAAAATACTATTTTCTATTCTTTATTCAAATCTTATGCAAGCATCCTTGCATGGAAATTTATAAGTCTTGCATCATTAGAAATGTGTTTTAAAATGAGTTTCAAAATATTATTTTTATAAAGTATTTTCCCTAATTTCAAAGAATTATTTTGGAAACCCTAAACTATATTTTGCATTATGCAAGTGAAGTTCTTTGGCTAAGATTCATAAAGCATTATGGAAAATCATGTTCTATTCTGAAAACTTGTCTCTTACTATTTTGTATTGTTTATTTGAATTTTAGAAAAGATTAGAAATTGGTTTGATTTAATTCTGAATCAAAATGCAAAAGTTATAAAGAAAAGGAGAAAACAAAAAAAGAATAAAAAGAAAGAAGAAAAAAAAGAGAGAGAAAGAAACGGGCTCGGGGCAACCTTCTGGCCCAACTCTGGATCAGGCCCGTGGCCCAGGAAGATGCCGAACCGGTATTCCCCTCTCTCTCTCACTGGGAACCCGACCCCACCTATCGGCTCCATCATCTCCAACCCCTCCCTCTCTCACGCTCGAAACCGCCGGCCTTTACTGCTCTCGCCCCGCTCACTCCAGTAATGCCTCTGCCCTTTAAACCCTTCCCAATCATGCCCTCCTCTTCCCCTCAGACTCCTCTCTAGTTCCCTCCTTTCTCTCTCGAAAACCGTTGCCAGGAGGCAGAGAATTTCTCGCCGGAAGTCCTCTACTGCTAGCCGCTCCTTTTCGCCAATTTCGACCATCTCGAGGCAAGCCGCCGCCCTTTTCTGGTACCCCTCTTCCCCCTCTTACTGGTGCGCATCACTATGACCCTCTCCCGGTCTTCTTTCGTAACCAGGACATCGTGAACAAGCACGCTGGGATCTTGCCGACGCGCGGAGCCTCTCCAGCCGCACCTCACCGCCGTTCCTGGAAGAGATCGAGGCCTCTGACCATGCCTTCGACTTTGCCTAACCGAGATGCACCCCGTAGTCCTTTTTCCCAGTCGCCAAAAGCCACGGAAGCGCCCACGCCGTTGACAGTAGCGCCGCCGGAGACTCGCCGTCGACAGCCCTCCCGGTGAGCTCCTCTCCATCTCTCCTGGACCTTTGGATCTTGAATCCAACATCCCTTAAAGATTCATTTACCGAAGGGGTATGACGCCATCTGGTTCGTCCAATCAACATAAGATCTAATGGCCTCAATTCATGATCCAAATGAACCGGTACTGGCAAATCAGAAGCTACCACGTGTCGGTCTCCGAATCAAACAGAAATCAAAATAGAATTTCGAATCTGATTTTGATCCAAATATTGTGAAATTCATATCTAATGTTCTATAAGTCCAAAAATTGCAAATAATATACCGTTGGAATCCTTGAGACTTGTAGAATCCAGTAGAACAATAATAATTCATATTTTATGGGTTCAATTTGAAACTATTTTCAAATTGGAATCAAACCTTCTGCTAACTTAGTTAATTCATATCTTTTGTTCTGTTGATCCAAAAATTACAAATTTGTAGTCTTTGGAATCCTCTCAACATGCAGAACATCATAGGAACAAGAAATTCCAAAGTTGATATGTGCACACATTTTGTGCATTCAAATTTGTCCAAATCACTATTTTGGTGATAATCCAAATTCTATAACTTGTTTTAGGATGAATCCATTTGCAGTAGCTTTGTATTACTGCAAGCTACCCAGTAGCATCACTCCAATAATTTTCTTGAGCCACATCACAATTATTCAAATTCTAATATGAGAATTTGAGTATTCCTATATAGATTAATTCTATTTCTATTTCAATCAGTGACTCCTTCTACTTTAGAAAACCATATGATCATACCTAGCTATCAAATATCATTTTGAGATCACTTTGATCCAATGTCATATCCATCTAAGTACATCATGTCTATTTCACATCTATTCAAATTTCAATTGAGTTATTTGAGTAAAGTGAGACATATCTTAATCATCAGTTCTACTCTTGGTGTTGAGGTATTGCTTCAATTCTACTACCATAGCAAATCTTATAATCATACCTAGTCGTCAATGTTATCTTAACAACATCTTGATCAAGATCATATCTACTTAAACCTATCTTGTATAGTACCCACTTATTCAAATTACAAATATGTCATTTGAGTAAAGTGTGATACATCTCAATCATAGATTCAATTCTTGCTATCTTTGTGGTGTTGATCTAATCAACATTATAGCACCTATCCAATACTCCATGTACCCAATAGAAACCTTAAACTATAATCTCAAATGTTATCTACCCTACTCAATCCTCTGCCCACTTGATCCTGATTTCTTGTCTAGAGCTATTTGATTAACAAATGAGTTAATTGAGTAACTCGATGATTCATGAACTCTAGCCTAAGCTTAAGTGTAATATATACTATTTAAGAATAATTGTTGTCACACTTATTCAATAGTATTGCTATTGCACTACTTTGTCTCTTATGTGATTTACCCACATGAGATATTCCAAGATTCAATATGCTTTGATAAAGCATAAAGATCTCACTCATTTTATTTTGTCTAATTCATATATATATTCAAAATGCAATTGTGCTACTTGAGTAGAAATATGAATTCATCTCAAACCTATATTTTGTTAATGTGGTGTTGTTATAACCCATACCGTAGTATTTGTTATACACCATGTTGATCAATGAACCATTTGAGCCATGTCCTCAAATATCAATTATTCATACCAAATCCAATGCCTACTTAACCTTGTCTCTATGTATTGAACTATTCAATTTACAAATGAGTTGATTGAGTAACTCAATACTTCATGAATCTTTACCCAATGTCTAAGTGCTATGCATACTATTTAAGAGTAATTGTTGTCACATTTACTCAATAGTATGGTTGTGCACTATTTGACACTCGTGTGATGTAGTTCGCATGAGATATTCCAAGTATCATTTATGCTTGATAAAGCATAAAAACTCCATCAATTATATTATGCCTAATCCAATTCTCTCTCAAATCATATTGATCTTTCCTAGCTAAGCTCTCAAATTCATATCTCACAAATCATGATCCTTTACCATATCTTTCTTGTCATAACATCTCAATAAAACTAAATTGTTGAACAAACACTTTTCAATTGTTTGAATAGTTTACTTGTGTTTGAATGATATGTTTATGGTATGCTATTTCTTGTGCTATAGTTTTTGTGAAGAGCTACATGCTTAGTTGAGAGAAGTGAAACATCGTGAACTCCAAAAGGCAAGTGACACACATGTCCCTTTACGCATTTTACTTATGCATTAGTATATTCACTTCTTGTAGTATGCATGATAGGTGAATTGATCAACTGTTTTATCAAATGCTTAGATCCTAGTAGTGTGTAGCAATCCCTCAAACCCCACCTGTTAGGATGCTAAATACTTTGAAAAATATTGATGCCGTGCTTTAATCACTTGTTAAAAGTGTTTTGTGAACAAAATTAAGAACTTCAACTAAAATGAAACACCTGGGTGGATTGGTTTGATGATGGAGGCGATGTTGAGTGGCGACCTGGGGCTACACCTTGTGTAGTTGCTGCCTAGGCATTCACTTGTGGTTTGCCACCCAGGAACAAAGAGATGGCTATGTCTTCCATGCTTAGTGTACTTTTAGTGCAGCCTTATGACATTATGGGCTCTGTCTTGACTGATTAGATGTGGGAGTGCAACTTGTCGGCAAGAAGTGGTGGTAGTTGAATTGTAGGTTGGGAACGGAGCTTGCCAAGTTAGTTGCCCTCTCCTTCTAAAAGGTCTCATTTCATTTTATGTATGGGCATAAAATGAATCGTAAGGTGAAAGTGCACAACCCTTGCAAGGTGTTTAAACTAATCGATTAGCCGTGTCCTCGGTTATGGACAATTGAGTCTCTAGACTTGGAATGTACGAAAGAATCTCATCACCGTTTCTGAATAAATTAAAATTTGTCTAGAAACATTTAGGACAGGGACACCTCAGAGCTACATGCCTCGAGAAGGATGTAGTGAACTCTGAGGGCTATCCTGAATTTATCGAATGACACCTCAGAGCTACATGCCTCAAGTATGTAGTGAACTCTGAGGGCTATTCTGATATTATTGAGTGGCACTCCAGAGCTACATACCTTTCAAGTATGTAGTGGACTTTGGGGGTTATCTTGACCTTTAAAAATCTTGAATGTTTAATAAAAGGTTTAAAAAGGATTTTAGGATAAAATTGGCTTTATGCAAGTCAGCCTATGAGATCCACCAGCCAAATGTCATGTAGTATAGTCTTTCCACAAAATGCCACCAAATATGTGTCATTTGCCAGTACATCATTGTACTGACCCCTCTGGGGCTGCATATTCAAACATGCAGGTTTTATTTCAAGTAAGGAACCAGAAGTAGGATCTCGAGACTACATTCCAACATGTCTGCCTGTGGCACGTGATGAAGAATGGAGGCTCACTACAACTATGCTTTATGCTGTGTACTCGTAAGGTTGAAGACCTATGTAACTAGATTTACATTGTAATATTGATGATATTGCAATGATTACTTATTCTGTACTGTGGTGCTATCTACTAATCCAGGGAATGGCACAGATACACAGGAGTTCTGCCTTTAGCAAAAGGCAGGGCGTTACAAATTGCCTTGCTATTATTAGGGTAAGGTTTTCTTTGTAGAAAATGTTATTGGTTCAGATATCTGAAACATGTTTGTTTCTGATACTCAATGCTTGAGTTGTGTGTTGCTTGCATTGGGTGTGAATCATGTATGCATGTGTGCTTATTGTTTGTTGTTGCTTTTCTCGGCGATAGAATCGAATGACGAGTGTGTGGAGGAGGGGGAGATCTTTGAGTACCAAGAGGAAGGAGGTCAGGGACAAGCCACTCAAGGCAAGCCATCTATTTGTTGCATATCTGAATCCTACTATTACATCTTGCATTGCTTTACTACAGTTTTTCTTACTATGCATTGTTTTCTGTATTGCTATTGTTCTCTATATAGCAATAGTTGACGGCTTAGCTCCACAAATCGACTTGATATCATCCTTAGAGATGACACCTTTGTGACCTATTCCACACCCCTCTTATTAGAGACTTGATGGTTAGCATCAACGTCTTTGGGAAAACTACTAGTGGAGCTAAAAACTCTAGGATTGGGAACACTCTCCAGGAAGATTTCAAAAATGTTTTCAAAAACCTTGGAGTAGTCACTACTCTACTGAAGTGTTTTCAAATGGTTTTATAAACTTGGAGTTGGACATGGAAGATGAAGGAGATGGTGGATTTCTAAAAAATGGCATTGTGTATAAGTGTTCGCCAAACCAATTACTCCCGTGCAACCACATTACCCCGGTATGGGACGGGGCTTAGTTTGAAGTTTATTTGCTTTAGTGCGGGGAGCCTCATACTATATAAGGGTTTGTAGGACCCTGGAATCTGGGTTGCCGCTAGTTTGTGGGCAATAGTAAATCAGGATCCTTCAGGATTTATCCGGCCGAAGACACTTGGGTTCTCCCGCGTGGCTCCGGAGTTACACTCTGAAGGAGGTACTGCTGGGATGTGCCGGGGAGGTAAACTCCAAAGGGTAGGCACCCATACTAAGGTAGATAGATGGAGGGCTTTGATCAATTATCTGAACCTCGCATACTGGCGTATGACAGTCCGTGGTGGTATCCCGGCGGATTTATGGGATGGTGTGGGTAAAGTGTACAACCTCTGCAGAGTCAAATCTATTCGAATAGCCGAGTCCTCAGTCATGGACGGTTGGAATGGCCATGATTAACCTGTGTCAAGTTTTGGTTTTACAAAAATGTTTTCAGAAAACTGGAGATTGTGCCAGACAGAGTACTCGGAGGGTACTGCCGTGGCACGGGAATGGTCCGGAGTACTCAGAGGTTACTGCCGGGGAGTTGGAGGTTGGTCATGTGGGATTGACCAGGGTTGCCTAAGGGCAAGAATAAAGGAGTTTCCCCCTTTCCTGGAGCTTTTACCAAAATAGCTTTAACCAAAGTCTTCTTTAATAAGGATATAGAGATGTCGTATGACATGCTATATTGCCAAGAGAATCTTGTTAGTATAGGATGAGACTAGACTAGAGCCTATCCTTGCTGCAGCCACAACTACATGTCAACTTACTCTCTCTTAGATGGTTTGCGAGTACAATTCAAAATGTACTCACGGCTTTGTCCCTGGCTATTAACTTGGCCAGACTATGACGATGACTACGAGGAGGACGGAGGAGGTTACGACGACGCTGGTGCGAATTAGGATCGTTTCCCGGTCAGTCACCTGTAGGGTAGTAGGCCTGACCTGGGTCAGCTACGCTGCATGTATCCTGCTACAATTTGCTAAGTATTAGCATGTCAGTTGAACATGCCCTGCGAGGCATTTAAATTCAGCCAAGTGGCCTTATGTAAGACTTTATGAAATTCATTATGTAATGGATGATGTACTTTGTAATGCCAACTCTGTTATGTGGATTCACGATGATCTTCCTGGGATCATGAATTGTATGCATAACGGGAATCCCGGGTGGTAAGCCAGGGTCCCCACACATAACATTGAGGCTAAAAGATGCAAAGTAGATAGTGATAATCCAACTTATTTGTGGCACTGCCATCTAGGTCATATTAGCGTAAAACGCATGAAGAAACTCCATTCTGATGGACTTTTGGAGTCTCTTGATTTTGAATCATTTGACACATGCGAGTCATGCCTCATGGGCAAGATGACCAAAACCCCGTTCTCCAGAATAATGGAGCGAGCAATGGACTTATTGGAAATCATACATACTGATGTGTGTGAACCAATTAGTATTTTGACCGCGGTGGATATCGCTATTTTCTCACTTTAACTGATGACTTAAGTAGATATGGGTATATCTATTTAATGAAACATAAATTTAAACATTTGAAAAGTTCAAAAAAATTCAGAACAAAGTGGAAAACCATCGTAACAGGAAAATTAAATTTCTATGATCCGATCGTGGAGGTGAGTATTTGAGTTATGATTTTCTCACTCATCTTAAAGCAAGCGGAATCGTTTCACAACTCACGCCACCTGAAACACCACAGCGCAATGGTGTGTCTGAATGCCGAAATCGAACTCTATTAGATATGGTGTGATCGATGATGTCTCTTACAGATTTGCCATTATCATTTTGGGGTTATGCATTAGAAACCGCTACATTCACTTTAAATAGGGCACTACCTAAATCCGTTGATACGACACCGTATGAACTATGGTTTGGTGCTAAACCTAAGCTGTCGTTTCTTAAAGTTTGGAGATGCGAAGCTTACGTCAAGAGGTTGATGTCGGACAAGCTCAAACCCAAAGTGGAGAAATGCGTCTTCATAGGATACCCTAAGGAAACGATTGGGTATACCTTCTACTACAGATCCAAAGGCAAAGTCTTTGTTGCTAAGAACGGATCCTTTCTTGAGAAGGAGTTTCTCTCAAAAGAAGTGAGTGGGAGGAAGGTAGAGCTAGACGAGGTTATTGAACCTTCTCTCGAGTTAGAGAGTGGTGCAGCACCAGAAGTTGTTCTAGGACCGCCTGCACCAACAAGAGAGGAAGCTAATGATGATGATCATGAAACTTTGAATGATGCTACTACTGAATTTCACAGGTCGACAAGGTTGCGTGCCACTCCTGAATGGTATGGCAACCCTGTCTTAACCGTCATGTTGTTAGACAATAATGAACCTGCGAACTATGAGGAAGCGATGATGAGCCCAGACTCTGGTAAATGGCCAGAGGCCATGAAATCCAAATTGGATCCATGAGCGAAAACCAAGTATGGACTTTGGAGGACCCTCCTAGCGACCATAAGGCTGTTGAGTGCAAATGGATTTTCAAGAAGAAAACGGACGCGGATGGTAATGTTACTGTCTATAAGGCTCAGCTTGTTGCAAAAGGTTTTTGGCAAGTTCAAGGTGTTGACTACCATGAGACCTCTCCCATGGCGATGTTTAAGTCCATTTGGATTTTATTAGCAATTGCTGCGTTTCATGATTATGAAATTTGGCAAATGGATGTCAAGACTGCATTCCTCAATGGCAACATTGATGAAGAGTTGTATATGATGCAACCCGAAGGTTTTGTCGATTCTAAGGATGCTAATAAGGTGTGCAAATTTCAGCGTTACATTTATGGACTAAAGCAAGCATCTCGGAGTTGGAACCTTCATTTTGATCAAGTGATCAAGAGTTTTGGATTTGTTCCAAATAGCTACAAAGCTTGTGTCTACAAGAAAGTGAGTGCGAGCTCGGTGACATTTTTAGTACTATATGTGGATGACATATTGATTATTTGAAATGACATCGGTATCCTTAACGATGTGAAGAGTTATTTGAATAAATGTTTTTCAATGAAAGACCTAGGAGAAGCTGCTTATATATTAGGCATCAAAATCAATAGAGATAGACAAAGATGCCTAATAGGTTTAAGCTGAAGTACATACCTGGAAAGTTCTTAAAAGGTTCAGAATGGATAAAGCAAAGAAAGGTTCATTGCCCATGTTGTCAGGTAAGATATTGAGCAAGGCTTAGTGTCCAGCTATGGTAAAAGAGAGAGATACTATGAGCAAAGTGCCATATGCCTCAGCCATAGGTTCTATCATGTATGCCATGCTATGTACTAGACCGGATGTGTCCAATGCTCTTAGTTTGCCAAGCAGATACCAAAGTGATCCAGGAGTGGAGCACTGGACAACCGTAAAGAACATCCTAAAGTATTTAAATAGGTCTATGGAGGTGATAAGGAGCTCGTCATAAAAGGTTACGCCGATGCTAGCTTTGACACCGACCCGGATGATTCTAAATCTCAAACAGGATACGTTTATATTTTGAATGGAGGAGCTATGAGCTCGAGAAGCTGCAAGCAAAGCGTGATCGCACATTCTACAACCGAAGCGGAGTACATGGCTGCTTCAGAAGCATCACGTGAAGGAGTTTGGATCAGAAACTTCATCGATGAACTTGGTGTGGTTCCAAGTGCATTGGACCCACTAGAGATATTATGCGACAACACTGGTGCCATAGCATTGGCTAAGGAACCAAGACATCATCCAAATACCAAGCACATCAACCGCCGGTTTCATATAATTCGAGATTATATTGAAGATGGAGATCTGAAGATCTGCAAGGTACATACAGATCTGAATGTCGCAGATCCATTGACTAAACCTCTTCCACGAGCAAAACATGATCAACACCTTAATGCCATGGGTGTTAGATTGTTACCAGATGTAAACCAAATTATTGACTCTAGTGCAAGTGGGAGACTATTGGAATTATGCCCTAGAGGCAATAATAAAGATGTTATTATTATAATTCTTGTTCATGATAATATTTATATTCCATGCTCGAATTGTATTAAGCGGAAACTTTAATACTTTTGTGGTTTATGAACAACACCATGTCCCTAGTACGCCTCTATGGACTAGCTCATTGATTAATGATGGTTACGGTTTCCTAACCATAGATATGAGTTGTCAATTAATAATGAGATCATGTCATTAGGAGAATGATGTGATGGACAGACCCAAATAAAGCACAACAATTAGATCGTGTCATTGTGTTCATCTTTGCGAAGCTTTTTCCTATGTCAAGTATTGTAATCCTTAGACCATGAAATAATGCAACTCCCTAGTGCCAGAAGAGAACTTTGATGTCATCAAATATCATCCTATGAAAGGGTGATCATAAAGGTGTCTCTGAGGTAATCGGAAAGTACTTGTTGGGTTGTATGTATCAAGATGGAATTTGTCCCTCCTGAGTTGGAGAGATATACTTTGGGCCCACTTGGTAATTGATATCAACACCGCTTGCAAGCATGTGGTTAAGGAGTTAATTACAAAGTGATATCGGATTACGAAATGAGTAAAGTACTTGTTGTGAATGAGATTGAACTAGGTATGCCGACACCGATGATCGAATCTCGGGCGAGTAAAATATCGCGATATGAAGGGAATAAAATATGAGATTGAGTGAATCCTGACATCTTGGTTCATCCGATATGATCATCGCTGAGTGCGTGGGAGTCAATATGGATTTCTAGATCCCACTATTGATTATTGATGAAGATCATATCTGTCGATGGATTTCGTGTCGCAAGAACACTGGGTACCACGCGACAGACCCAAAGATTCGAATGCAGGGGCTGAACGTGTGAGATCTAGGATCGCAACGAAGCACGGTGACAGAAGCCTCGAGTTGTCGAATGCACTACGCACTGCAGAGAGAGACGCCGAGCTTTACCCAGGTTCAGGGCCCTCATGGTGAGGTAAAACCCCTACTTCCTGCCTTCGTGTATTTCAGCGCGACACCTCGCGAGGAGTACAAGGTCTTAGTTACAAAGCTCTAGCTGGCCAGAGGTTGAAGAACCTGCATGCCCAGCTAGTAGCCTGAAGAAGATGAAGATTCGATCCCCTGTAAGGGGTGGCCTCCCCTCCTTTTATAGCGCCAAGGTCCTCCTTCCCCTTATCTTCTTGGGGAAGGGGTTGCCACACACGGCCAAGGAGGGTGGACAGCTGTAGACTATATTCTTCTGTGGGCATAGACTTCATAGATTAGTGGCGCCAGTCCACCGGAGTGGGTGGAGGAAGCTGACGTCTTCCTTTGGCGCCCTGCACCGTCCACGCTATTTTTAGGGGGGTGGCCAACAACCATTGTGCCTCTTTGGGCAGGCACAGTGAAAGTTGGTCTCCTCCCTGTCAGGGGTAGCATGGGCAGTACGCGGTCTTCTGCCCTTTATCTTCTTGCTCTGCATGCCAACGTGCTGAGCTGACATGGATGTAGTCCTTCTCCTCACCAGCAGGAGCTCGTGAGGAGGGCTTCTGGTCCTTAGCAGTTTCCACCATCGTTCTCCTCATGAGGCGCCTCCTCATGAGGGTCTTCTCCGTAGCTTGGGTCGTTGGTTCTCCCCTAGGCTGAAGATGGGCTGATGACGGGGCCCAAGAGCAGGTGGACCGGGATACCCCGGTATCCAGAACACCGACAGTAGCCCCCGGGAGCCCGGCCCATGAACATGCCCTCTCGAGGGAGCGAAGGGCCGGGGGCCCCAGAAGCTGCTAGGCCCTCCAACGGCATGCGTCAACTGCGCGGTCAGAGGACCATGTGAAGAAGCAGAAGTCATGGGCACAGTGGCGCCCTTGTAGTTGGCTAAGCGAAGCAGCGTGGAGATCGTGCGTAGTGGGTGGGGTAACGGGCGTTTTTCGAACCATCACGACAAGGGCGACGCTTCGGAAACCGCGCCCTGGCCGTCCCCTTAAAGGCTTGGCAGAGAAGGCTCCTTCCTCTTTCCCACAGCACATCGCCGCCGCCACCTCCTTTCCAAAGATCTTGTGCATCCAAACCCTCCTAGCTTCCAATCTTCCCGCTGCAACTCGCCCCCACCCAGAGCCATGGCACCGCGCCGGGCCGTCGGAGCAGCGAGGTCTTCTGGAGCGGCGCCGCAATAGGCGGCGCCCCTGCTCGAATCCCGCATCAAGAGCAGCCGCGAGCTCTAGACCATCTGGGAGATGGTCGGGAGCATCAACAACGAAAGCTCCTGCTGCCCCCTCTGTAGCCAGCACCACCACCACCCCGGAGGCACCATCGGCAAGGACCACTGCTCCGCCCAGCTTGGGGATAGCCCCCGAGCCCAGCCGCGAGAGGAGGACGACCTCCACCGAACCAGGGCCCTCCAGGGCTACATCACCTCCCCTGCCGAAGATACTAGGGAGGCCCGCGAGGATTGCCGCCGAGCCCACGCCGCTGACCCATGGGCGAGGGTGCTCACGGCCGTGACCGGCGCCCTCCGTGACAAGGTCGTCAGGGCATGCACTGCCGAGGAGGCGCGCATCGACGCGGGCTGGGCCCTCCTGCACCAAGCCACAGAGAGATGCCGCCTCCTGGACCAGCGTGCCACTGACCGCCGTGAGCGGGCGAGGAAGGAGGCAGAGGAGATCCGTGCCAGCGCAGCCAATGAGGCTGAAGAAGCTTTGGCATAGGCCAGAGAGTCGGCGAGGGGAATCCTAGCCAGGGCGCATCATGAGGCCATGGAGATCCCCCCCCACCGTCGGGGCTCCTAACCCAGCCTTGGCTGGGGAGGAGGCCAAGCGGGCAGCTCAGCATCTCCTGGACGAGGCCAGGACCAATGCCGATGGCCTTCTCGCCAACGCCCAGCAGAGGCTGGATGAAGTCGAGGACTGAGAGGCCCTCCTCCATGCCCGCGAGGAGAGCACTGATTCTCGGGCGGAGAGCCTGTGCCTGCAAGAGGCTGGGCTCACCGTCCGAGAAGCAGAGGCTCGCGAGCGTGAGCAGGGACTTCACCTCCAAGAGGAGCAGCTCCTTGCCCTCGAGGATCAGCTCAACAGGGAGCGAGAGGCCCTCGAGAGCCGGGAGGCAATGGTCAGCCGGTCCAACGACGAGCTGACCCGGCGCCAAGAGGCGCTAAACCAGCACGAGGCTTCCCTCCAGGCGAAGATGGACCACATGCTGAACCAGCGGCGGGTCAGCATGGAGCAAGAGTTCAAGTGGAGACACGTTGAGATCACCGAGGCAGTGCCGCGCGGACTTCCGCTCCAAGACCGACGCCGCAGGGACAGGTTCAAGCAGGGGCGCGAGACCCTGGAGCACCAGGTCCGCGAGCTGGAGGCCGAGCTGAGGGGAGCGCACGAGGTGCGCCGGGGTGCGGAGCATGCCTTGGCTGAAGCTGATGCGACCATCACCTCGCTCCAGCACGACATGTAGAGGCTCGAGGAGGAGAACTCGGCGACGGTCCTGTAGGTCGTGGAGGTCTCCCGCGAGCTCCAGGAGGCTAGGGACTCCGAAGTAGAAGCACGCGTGCTGCGAAGGCAATGCGTGCAGATGTTTCGCGGGTTCTCAGCCCACGTCATGGTAGCGGCACACCGCCTAGGCATCCATGGGCTGAACCTGCCCATCGTCCCCGAGGACGATGGGTCGATCATGCTCTTCTTCAGCCAGCTGGCTGAAGAGTTGGACGGCGCGTCGGGGAAGGTCTTGGAGCTCATTGACGCCGAGTGCTGAGAGCTGCTGGGGCTCGCGGGGATGAGGATCTTCTCCAACATCCAATGCCTCTGCCCCGCCCTCAACCTGGAAGAGGTACTGCGGAGGCCATCGCCCCCACCGCCAGGAACTCCCGACCGTGCAGCGGTGGCCAGGGCAGGGTGTCTGGACATTGCCCTACGACGGTTGGAGGCCATCTACGCCTGCCCTGGAGCACCTGCCCAGGAGAGCTCCTCCAGCGGCGACACCTCCAGCTCCGGAGAGTCTGGCAGCGGGGAAGCCGAGGAAGGGGACGACGGAGCGATGGGTTCCAGCGATGGGGCATCCTCAAGCTCCAGCCAAGGCACCAACGATGATGAGGGCAATGCAGCGGCCGCCCAGTAAGCTCTTCCTAGACCTCCTCCAGAAGACACGAGTTAGCTACACACTTGGCAGCCATCAGACATTGCCCTGCTGGGCCATTTTAAGTTGTAATCGCACTTAAGGCATCGTTCGCCAAGTTATCATTAATTGCACCCTTGCGCATTTTTCCTTGTCTCGTCTTTGTCTAGGGAATGCTCTACGCCGTTTGGGGGCCAGCCTCCGAGCGGGACAGCAGCCTGACGCTTAGTATGCAGCTCATGGTGCAAGGCTAGCGGGCGCTGGCGCTCCAGAGGTGACTGTAATGGCATACAGGACTATCTCCCTGCAGCCCCCCAGGCATCCAAACACAACAAAGGCAATTCCAGGAGAAGAAACACAAGGCCGCAGACAAGGTCGACAGAAGACTTAGAGAAATGGGCACGAATTGTGTGACCCTCGCGCGCTCATGCGCCTTCATTTGAGTGTCGCTCGAGAGGAGAGAGCACCATGGATCATATGAGGTGACTGTAGTGGGTCCCTTCCCTAGTTAGAGCTCGATCCATTCTGGTTTTNCTAGTTAGAGCTCGATCCGTTCTGGGTTTTGCGGGCCTGCTGTTTTCCGGGCAAATGCCCCAGCACGGACACCGTGCTCCTGCTCTTTCTCGAAAGGCAGTCGAGCAAAAACTCACGTTCGCGTTAAGCCGTAGTTAGCTGGATTCGCGAGGCTGGCGAGGCCAAGACTCGCAATTCTAGGCAGTTCTTATAGATTGGAAAAGATCAAAGATGAGTGAAGCTGCCGTTACACTTTGTTCCTTGCGCAGACGAAGGGCTCCGTTTCCTAAGCGAAGGCAAGGGGGTGACGACCCTTTAGCCCCCCCGCCCCTTCTTTGTGCACCTGGGGATGGGGCCATCGAGGGCGGCGTAGGCCTATGCGTCCTCTGGTTCAGGTCCCAGGGATGCACATCTGTCGAGGAAGCGCTCGCAGAGGTCCCTCCAGGACGAGATGGATCTTGGCGGTAGCCCGTAGAGCCACCGGCGAGGCTCTCCCTTTGTTGCCATCATGAACCAACCTGCCATGACGTGCCCATCGCCTCCCGCCGACCGTATACGAGCCACGTATTGCTGCGGGAACTCCACGGGATAGGAGGTTCCATCGTAACATGCACCGATATCCGGCCGGAAGTGGGTCGGCCATGTGGCACGGCGAAGCGGCCCGCAAGCGCCGCGAAGCCCTCAAAGCCGAGGTCACCGACCGCTGGCTCTCCTTCTCTGATGGCCTCCAGGCCATCGAGGACTTGAAGACACTCTCGGTGTCGGCTCGCATAGACAGCGCGAAGGCGAAGATGGTGATGACGATCGTCACCCATGTCGAAGCAGATCTGGAAGAAAACACACCACAGCCCCCTACCTGGCACGCCAAATGTCAATGGATTTTGTGTCGCAAGAACATGGGGTACCACACGATGGACCCAAAGATTCGAATGCAGGGGGCTGAACGTGTGAGATCTAGGATCGCAATGAAGCACAGTGACGGAAGCCTCGAGTCGTCAAATGCACTACGCACTGCAAAGAGAGACGCCGAGCTTTACCCAGGTTCAGGGCCCTCGTGGTGAGGTAAAACCCCTACTTCCTGCCTTCTTGTATTTCAGCGCGACACCTCGCGAGGAGTACAAGGTCTTGGTTACAAAGCTCTAGCTGGCCAGAGGTTGAAGAACCTACGTGCCCAGCTAGCAGCCTGAAGAAGACAAAGATTTGATCCCCTCTAAGGGGTGGCCTCCCCTCCTTTTATAGCGCCAAGGTCCTCCTTCCCCTTATCTTCTTGGGGAAGGGGTTGCCACACATGGCCAAGGAGGGTGGACAGCTGTAGACTATATTCTTCTGTGGACGTAGTCTTCATAGAGTAGTGGCGCCAGTCCACCGGAGTGGGTGGAGGAAGCTGACATCTTCCTCTGCGCCCTGCACCGTCCACGCTATTTTTAGGGGGGTGGCCAACAACCACTGTGCCGCTTTGGGCAGGCACAGCGAAAGTTGGTCTCCTCCCTGTCAGGGATAGCATGGGCGGTACGCGGTCTTCTGCCCTTTATCTTCTTACTCTGCATGCCAACGTGCTGAGGTGACGTGGACATAGTCCTTCTCCTCACCAGCAGGAGTTCGTGAGGAGGGCTTCTGGTCCTTAGCAGTTTCCACTGTCATTCTCCTCATGAGGCGCCCCCTCATGAGGGTCTTCTCCGTAGCTTGGGTCGTTGGTTCTGCCCTAGGCTAAAGATGGGCCGATGACGGGGCCCAGGAGCAGGTGGACCGGGATACCCCGGTATCCAAAACACCGACAATGTCCGCATATTCTCGAACCAGTAGGGTCACACACTTAACAAAAATCAACGCTAGGGTAGTTCGGGATATATGTGAAAATGTTTTGAAGAGTTACAGAATTGTTCGGGGTGGAAATACAATATTTATTGATTGCATGAATTAATAAATATTTATTTAGAAGAAATAAATAAAAAAAAAGGAAAAAAAGGAAAAGCAGCACAGCGGCTAGGGAGCCCTGGCTCGCTCGCATCCATCAGAGCGAGGCGGCCAGGTGCCCCTCGCTGGCTCGCTCGCTCGCTAGCAGGGGTGGCCAGCTGGGCCATGGCCAGTTGGGCCTAGCACTGCTGGGTCGGGTGCCAGGCCAGGCCGCATCGGCCAGACCCGCTCGTGCACGCCACGCCACTGCATGCTCGTGCCTAGCACACTAGCTCCTAGCGATGCGATCGCTGGCGGCTGGCCTGGCTTGCGTGCACTGTGCGTTTTTGCTTGACCTAGCTTTTTCTCCAAGGCACTAGATGTCTATGAAAGGATGTGAGCCACGCTGCTTTAGGTTTGAACTAATTCCCGTGAAGCCACTGTCTGGTTTCTGAAGCCTCCTTTCTCCGTTCTTCTTCCACCACGCAAACAGGCGAAGCCCTGTCGGCGCATACTCTCCACCATAGACACCACACCGTCGTGCTGTCAATCTCATCTACCACTCCACCATATCTCGCTGGACCGAGAAGGCGGAGTCATTAGTGTGTTGTACGTGTGCATCTCTTGGAGGCATCACCACTTGCGGCGTTGGATTGGATCGGATCACGAGGAGGAGAAGGCTAGTACGACTACATCATCCACGTTCTATTGAATGTTTCTACTGTGAGATTTCTTCAAGGGTATGAAGATCTCATCTATCGCTCTCATTGATTACATCTCCTAGATTAGATCTTGGCTTTCTCATTCGCATCCGTAGGAAATTTTTTAATTTACTATGCTACAAAACCCTTCAGACCATACCTTTTGTTAGGAGTTAATCTTTTGGATGATTCTAAGTAATGGATGTTTGATGAGTGATTTTATTTGCTATGATGAAATTATCTTGATCTACTGTTTGAGTAGACATTTTCTTAAGACTCTCTCTATCTAACCCTCATCTGTCCCAAAACTCTAAACCCATTTTGAAAACCCTAACAGATGTACCCTCAATACCGGAATAGTCTCAACAGACCCCAGATGGTTTCAACAATATAATGGATGGTAGAAGTACATGCCGAATTGATGAAAGTCATGACTCAGAACTTGATCAACTCAGAAGACAAAGAGTTACCCCCAGGAATGTAGCATGTACTGGACGACCATTCCCGAATGGTGCAAATGATGCCTCAGATTTTAGCTAGTACCAATCTGCCCCAAGATACACAGAGCAATAGGAAGATTGAAGAAGCATCCAAAACAACCATGATAGCCTGCAAGATCTACGGAGAAATTGGACACTCTTCTGAGGGTTGTTTGAAGCAAGGTCATTGCTGCAAAGCTAACCACTCTACTAGAGGATGTCCTCAGTCTACAGTCACTTGTTTTCTGTGTGATGGAGCCGATCATATACCCAGATACTGTAAGTTTTATTTCATGATACATCAAATGAATCAACAAGCAAAGAATAAACTGAGTCATTTGCTAGAAAGTGCCCCTGAGGACCAAAGACTTGCAGTAAAGGTGGAAGCTAAAGATCAGGAAGAGATCCCTGACACCGCCGCCAAGAATGGCTCCCCTAGTAAAACACGAAAGCACCTATCGGGGAAATGCACAAGGAAACGATAAAGATTTCCTACTGAAGAAATGGAGTATCAAGAAAATGAAATTAGAGATCTTCTAGCCATGGAGACGAGACCTTAGCCATATCACATGTTTCCATTGCTGAGAGCAGGGACATTATGTTGATCAGTGCCCAGAAAAGGAACACAAAACTAAAGTACAAGGAAATGTAAAGGAAGACCTCAACAAGATCACTTGTCTCAAGTGCAAGCAACAGGGACACTACTCGACCGCATGTCCAGCGAAAAGTACATCAGTGACTGTCATTGACCTAGAAGACCCAGAGGACTAGAGGGCAAGCCAAAAAGGACTCAACCAAGGACGGCCAACAGGAAACATGTACTTATTAGTTATTAGTTGTAACAGAAGTTGAAGGAGTTTGTAAGGATAAAGCATCACATACTAGGGTGGATTAAAAGTTTTCTTATTTAATAATAAACTAGGAAATTATTGCAATTAATTATACGTACCTAGAATTTCACCGTAAGGCTCCAACTATAGGACGATGGGTTGGTTCAAAACTTGAAACATAGGATTTTGAATCTCTACCCACAACCCCATTAAATGGTGACACCCAAACCACCAGTAGGAGAAGACTTAAGGTGGAAGATGTCACGTCAACATGGAAAACCCCATAGGGATAGAATGATATCTCAAAGGAAGAAATTCTACTAGCTTAGAAGGTACTAGGAGACTGAATGGTATCATAAAGGAAGAAATCATAGGATGAAGAACCCAAGGATGTTGACTAAGAGGATGAAGTGAAGACAGGAGACCCCTTAACTTGGACTTCTTATTGACCCAAAGAGTGACTCTTCCATGTCCAAAGTAGCTCAACAACTACCCTGTTGGGTAAAAGGTTTGCAAGGGAGCAAGTTTACCCAAGCAACCCCTACGGAAGGTGAAAACCCAAGTTTGTAAATAGACACCCACTTAATGGATGGTAAGAATGAAGACTAACTATGGAATTCAAAAGACGACCCAGTGCCAAGTCAACACTAAGGTGTTACTGGTTGAACCCCAAGAACCTGGACTACCTACAAAAGTTTCTTTTAAGAGTGGTAGCCACCTAGGTAACACAAAACCTTCTTTCTTTCTAGCCTCTCCAATCTCGGGGATGATATTTCTTTTAAGTGTGGTAGTCTGTAACATCCCTAGATTTTATCAAATTTTGGGTGAAAGTTTTTTTTGCCTTTGTTTTGTGTTCATTGATTGAAAGTTCACAGGGATTTAAAACTTTTGAGTTTATTTAAAAGCTTTAATTGGAAAACTATTTTTAAACTCTCTAGTATTCATTGAAGAACTTATTTGAGAAAACCAAGTATTAAATATTATTCTCCTTTGTTCAGACTTATGCAAGCCTGCTTGCAAAAGGAATGAATCACAGGAAGGTGTTGTTTACCAAAAATTTGTTTCCTTCAAACTATGATTGAGAATGATTCCCATTATTATTTTATAAAGTATTTTCAAACAATTTCTAAAAGGTTTTATTCCTAAACCCTAGTTTATATTTATGTATGCAAGCAAAGTGCTTTTCTAAGTCCAAAAGGTTTTATTGAAAATCATGTTTTGTTTCTAAAAACTTATTACTTACTGGTTTAAAACAATGTGCTGAATTTTATAAAATTGCTGAAAGGGTTTGAGTGGTTTTGTTACATTTTTGCAAAAGATAGAATGGAAAAATAAAATGGAAAGGAAATAAGAAAAGAAGAAAAGGCCACCGGGAACCATTCGGCCCAGGTCGAAATGGCCAGCCCAGCCCAACACCACCCAAACTGGTACGCCCCCTTTCTCCCCCTGCTGCTGACACCGGCCCCGCCTGCCAGATCTTCGCCGCCCCGCTAACACACCAACCCCACCTATCAGTCGTCTTCTACCTCGAGCAGGGACCGACCCAAACACGGCGTCGCAGCAGCCGTTCGATCCTGCCTAAACCCTAACCCCCTCGCCAAGCCAGGGCGGCATAAAACCCCCTCGACATCCCCTCTGAACCCCCTCTCTCAATTGCATCCAAGCGCCACTGGGCTGCACGAATTTCTCTTGACAGACTCTGCTATCTCTGCGGAGATCGATGTCCGATTCGGACCACCACGGTGAGCACAAGCTTCCCTCTCTGCCTTCAACCTTCTTCTCTTCCTCCGGTGCATCTACTGACACTCTTTTTCTTGCTCAATTCCGTAGTAAAATGAGCACATCACCACCACCGAAGGTCACCGACGCCGCACAGAGCTCCAGCCATGCTTCCTCATCGATACTGGAAGTGATCGACGACCTCGTTCATGCACCTGAGGTCGCCTTGCTCCACTGAATGTCATAATACCCTTGTTGTTGACCAAGGATCACTGGAGAAACACCGGAGACCACTACCTGGATGCACCTCATTGGAATCTCACTGGAACCCTAGCCAGGTCTGTCTCCCTCCCTCATTTTAAATCATCGCCGTCCGATCTAGATCTAACATATCTGTAGATCACTTAAACAAAATGGTACCGATAATCTTGTGCATCTGATCTCACTTAAATCCAACGTTCCTCGCTCATTATCCACCTGAACCAATATCGTGCAATCAGAAGCAGCCACGTGTCTTCTCTGGATCAAACTTAATTTGAATTAGAAATTTGAATCTGAATTCTATCCAAATTAGGAAATTCATATCTTTTATCTCTGCATCCAAAATTAACAATAATATACCTCTGGAAACCTTGTGATGTGTAGAATCTGTTATTGCAATAATATTTCATACATTCAGTATTCAACTTGAATTAAAATTTAAGTTGAATCAAACCCATCTGTTAGTTTATTTAATTCATATCTTTTGTTCTATATATCCAAAAATTACAAATTTGTAGTCCCTGGAATCCTATGAATCTATAGAACATCATAGAATCAAAAGATTTCAAATTTAATACGTGCACACACTTTGTGCATTTAAATTTGTCCAAACCCCTAATTTGACCATAGTTTGAATTCTATAAATTATTTAGGAGATTCCAATTGCTTTAGCTCTATTTTGCTCTAAGCCATCCAGTAGCATCAGGGAAGGGATTGGATTCACGCTAACTGCTGCATTCCATCCACGATGCACCAATGCCTGATACAGTGGGATGGAGATGAAGTGGAGGTCATTCATGCAAATGATTCGATCGAGATCTCAATTGCTGGCATGAACATTTGGGACGCAGAAGACCAAGAGCCGATCTCTGGAGTCAGTCTAGACGGCTGTGAGCGCATTGAAGCTACAAAAAACGGGGTGAGGCTGGTCTTATCCACTGGCCTGACAGAGTAGCAAAGCCCACGATTGTGCGTGGTAAGGCCGATCCCTGCGATCGGCCACAAAAAATAAAAAGCAGTGATCTTACGACAAGCATGTCATGTAGTCGTAGTAGGGAGATTCCCTACCATTGTAGAGCACAAATAAGTTGTAAACCTTCCTTGAGTAATGCAATCAAAAAGGGGGCCGATTCCGGCAATCGGCCCAAATCATCTTTGTTATCCTCACCAAACTTTTGGCCTGTGTTCAGCATCGATTTTGCAGGTGACGGAAAGCTGGGGTATGGGTTTACATCCGCTGATGAGCTAGAGGAGAGTGACATCGGTCCTGGGGATAAGCCACGACCGACATTTATCAGCAAAAAGTTAGATCCGAATCTGCGGGGTCCGATGATAGCTTTGTTGAAAGAATATCCAGATTGCTTTGCCTGGGACTATACGGAGATGCCCGGGTTAGACAGGAGCATCATTGAGCATCGGCTCCCGCTTAAAAAAGGGTTTCGGCCATTCCAGCAGCGAGCACGACAGATGAAGGCCGAAATTTTAGAGGAAGTCAAGAAAGAGATCGAGAAAATGTTGAAAGCTGGGTTCATCAGGCCATGCAGGTATGCTGAGTGGATTTCTAGTATCGTACCTGTAGAGAAAAAGGATGGCCGATGGCGTGTTGCCATAGATTTTCGGGATCTCAATAGAGCCACCCCAAAGGATGAGTATCCGATGCCGGTAGCAGAGACATTGATCAACGCAGCTGCTGGTCATAAGGTCTTGAGCTTTATGGATGGCAATGCCGGTTACGATCAAATTTTTATGGCTCCAGAAGATATACACAAGACTGCATTCAGAGTCCCAGGTTCGGTGGGGTTGTTTGAATATGTAGTCATGACGTTTGGACTGAAGAATGCCGGCGCCACATACCAAAGAGCCATGAATTACATTTTCCATGATCTGATCGGCAAGCTGGTGGAGATTTATATCGATGACGTGGTAGTCAAGTCTGCTTCAGTACAAGGACACTTGGACGATCTGCGACGCGTCCTGGACCGAACTAGAAAATTCGGGCTACGGATGAATCCAAAGAAGTGTGCCTTCGGTGTGACGGTCGGTCAGTTCTTGGGTTTCTTGGTCCATGAACGCGGAATTGAGATCGGCCTGAAAAGTCAGGAGGCAGTGCGAACAATGAAGCCACCTACCACGAAGAAAGAACTGCAGTGTCTCATCGGCAAAATCAACTTCGTCAGTAGGTTCATCTCCAATCTGTCAGGAAGAATAGAGCCGTTCATGGGACTGGTGAAAATTAAATCTGATGAGGAGTTCCGCTGGGGGACAGAACAACAACGAGCCTTCGACGAGATCAAAGAATATCTAACGAAGCCGCTAGTGTTGGTTCCACCGCAGCAGGATAGGCCGTTCTACATTTACTTGTCGGTGGCTGACACGTCCATCGCCTCGGTGGTGGTGCAAGTTTATGATGGTCTGGAGCGAGTTGTGTTTTACATCAGCAGAAGGATGCTGGATGCAGAGACGAGATATCCTGAGATCGAGAAGTTATGCCTCTGCCTATTTTTCACCTGCACCAAGCTGCGACACATCTTGCTGTCAGCAGAGATTATCATCATATGCAAATCAGATGTCATAAAACATATGCTGTCGGCTCCTGTGTTGAAAGGCCGACTCGGCAAATGGATGTTTGCATTATCGGAATTTGATATCCGGTATCAACCCGCCAAAGCGGTTAAGGGACAGGCGTTGGCCGATCTTATTGCTGAACGAATCAACACTGATATAGCAGCACTGTCTGTACGTGCATGGGCTATGTTTTTCGATGGATCGGCTTGTGATGATGGTTGCGGCATCGGCATTCTACTCGTGTCGCCCCGGGGGGCAACATATTCCTTCTCCATCAGGCTATCTACCCCTTGCACCAACAATGTCGCTGAGTATGAGGCAATACGCAAGGGAATGGAGTTGCTCATTGAAGCCGGAGCGGAAGCAGTGGAACTTTTTGGAGACTCCAAATTGGTGATTTCCCAACTCACGGACGAATACAAGTGTGAGAGCGAGTCACTCTTCCCATTATGGTTGCAATGCCGTGAGCTGATGGCACAGTTCAGGTATCTAAACTTTAACTGGATCCCGCGGTCGCAGAATACCGAGGCGAATGATCTTGCACAGATGGCTTCAGGCTACAAGGACATAGCAGATGGAACTGATGTTCAGGTACAGTTCCTGGAGGCAGACGACTGGAGAGCCGATATCTTCAATTACTTGAAAGATTCGGCTCGGGGGGCACCTAAACGGATAAGGTACAAGGCCATGAAGTATGTGCTTATTGGGGATGACATGTTCTACAGGACTTTGGAAGGGTTACTGCTCAAATGTCTGGGGCCAGCCGAGGCAAATCGGCTTCTACACGAGGTACACGAAGGCGCATGTGGAACTCACCAATCGGCTCACAAGATGAAATGGTTGATCAGGCGATCAGGGTTTTATTGGCCCACCATGCTTGAGGACTGTTTTAAGTACTATAAAGGGTGTCAAGCATGTCAGAAATTCGGGAAGATTCAGATGGTACCTGCATCAGCGATGAACCCCATCATCAAGCCTTGGCCATTCCGAGGTTGGGGCATGGATATGATTGGCAAGATCAATCCTCCATCAAGCAAATGCCACATGTGGATTTTGGCCATTACGGATTATTTCACTAAATGGGTGGAAGCCGTCCCTATGAAGTCAGTAAACTCGAAGGATGTTATCAATTTCGTGAAAGAACATGTCATTCATAGATTCGGGATTCCCCAAACTATCACGACCGATGGAGGTTCGGTCTTCATTTCTCACGAGTTTAGAGAGTTCTGCGAGGACACGGGAATTAAGCTGATCCGATCATCTCCATATTATGCTCAAGCAAATGGGCAAGCTGAAGCGTCCAATCAGAGCCTCATCAAGCTGATCAAGAGAAAAATCGACGAGCACCCTAGGCGTTGGCACGAGGTTTTGTCAGAAGCTCTGTGGGCTTATCGCATGTCATGTCATGGAGCGATAAAAACCTCGCCATACCATCTAGTCTATGGACAAGAAGCCGTATTGCCATGGGAGATTACGGCTGGATCGAGACGTGTCACTTTTCAGAACGATCTAACAACTGAAGAATATGTAGCCCTGATGAGTGACAGTGTTGAGGATTTAACTGAACTTAGGCTGTGGTCGCTTGAGAAAATTAAAGAGAACAAAGCCAAGGTAGCTCGTGCATATAATAAGAAGGTGAGACCAAAGGAGTTCCACGTTGGTGATCTGGTATAGGAAGCTGTATTGCCATTGGGAACTAAGGATGCAGCATACGGTAAATGGTCTCCAAATTGGCACGGGCCATACAGGGTCGACCAAGTTTTAAGGGGCAACGCGTACATGCTTGAGGAGCTGGACGGTGTGAAATTCCCAGTGGCTGTTAACGGTCAGCATCTCAAGAAATATTTCCCAAGCATGTGGGATGATGGACAGTGAAATATGGGGGCCGATACATGAAATCGGCCAGTAAAAAAAATAATATATCCAGTGAAATATGGGGGCCGATACATGAAATCGGCCAGTAAAAAATATATCCAGTGAAACACGGGGGCCGATACATGAAATCGGCCAAATAAATAAATAAAAAAACAGTGCACAGCCATCGACTCTCGAGGTTCAGACTGTTACGAGCAGGTGTCAGGTTACATGAATAAGCTACTGAAGGAATGCCTCGAAGGCATGGAGGGCGTCAGCACGGACACGATCCACCTCGGCGATCTCGGCTTCGTCATCATCGTCCTTGCCCGTCACTAGCTGCTTGCTCAGGGCACGTATTTCTGCCAGATCAGTCTTCAGTTGAGCTTTGAGGCCTTCTGCTTCGTCTTGGGAGCGGGCGATGAATGCTTCCTTGTCATGAATGAGCTTTTTAGTCGCCCGGACCTTCTCTTCGAGATCTTCCAATTCCTTTTTTAAGGATGCAAGCTCGGCGGTGCTGACAGAGGTGTCAGTTTTGGCATCTAGAGATGCCTTTTTCTCATTGAGCCGCTGACATTTGGCTGCAATATCGGCTTTCAGTGGGAGTTGGGCGTGGCGTAGATTGATCCTCTCACGAGCCAACTTCACCCTTGACCCGTAGAAAGACAGAGTCACAACTGGCCAAAGCTTCACCTGCAATGCTACCGGGAGTTGGTCCTTGATTTCGTCAAGAACACTCTTCACCTCTTCAGAACCCTCGACCAACTTCTCGATTGGGGAGGACAGCAAGGCTTTGAGACGCTGGAATTGAGGTAGAACAGCGCTTGCTCGTGGTTCATCGTTGGCGACAGAGGGAGCTGGTTCGATGGATTCAGGGTCGAACGTCAGCAAGCCTGAGATATCACAACCCTGGCAGGCAGAAGTGGCGTCAGTATGCGTCAAATAGGGAAGGATGAGTCGAAAGAAGCGAACATACCTCTCCTGAGATCAGGGGGATAGCCGACGGCGAGACAATCGGCTCGTGTGTTGTTGCTAAGGGCTTGGCCAGATTGGCAACCGTTTCATCTACACCTTCAGGGATTACTAGATCCAGGCTTGCGGAAGGCGTCGGCACTTCCCCGACTTTCCCACTAGAAGTGTCATTCGTCTGCATGAAAGGTGCTTAGCCGACGTGAATAGCAATGAATCGGCATAAAAAAGGAGTGGTAAGAGTATGGAGGATAATTACTTTCGAAGCCTCCTGGCTCGAAGAAGAGGTTTGCAGTCCCTTGCGAGCCCTCTTGGGGCTCACAGCTTGCCCCGCCTCGACTTCTGCTCGGGGGGCAACAGGTTCAGGAACAGGCCTTTTCCTGGAAGCCGATGGTGGCACATCTGGCTGGCTCGGTGTAGTGGTTCTCTCAGAGTCTGCTGAGCTCAAATCTCCTCGTTTGGATTGTGTTTCCTCGCTGGAGGTGTCTTCGATGGAGACCTGTAAGAAAGGGAGAGTTGGTAAGCACGAGCATGTTTACAAAGATAAATGAGATCAACCAAGGCATGAATCAGCGTACGTGCGAGCTCTCTGGAGAAGGGCTCCGGCGCCTCAAAGTTTTCTTGGCCACTATCTTCCTCACCGCCGTTCTTGTTTTAGTTGGAACTCGGGAGGCAGCTAACCCAGAAGTTGCTTGGCTCTTGGAAGCCGATTTTGGTGATATCGGCTGGTTCTGCATCACGACCTGTTTCAAAGGTGGCGAGTTTTTGCAGAAAAGGACCACAGGAGCTGGTGGGAGGAATTCGAAGGGGGAGCCATCCTCGTTAGTAGGTTCTGGACCATCTTGTTGCTGCAAGAGACAGAGCGGGATATTAAAAGAATCGTCGTGAGCTGCATCAAGAAAATTTACAAGTAGCGGTACCTGTTCTACGGGGATGTCATATTCAGCATCGAGCTGTTCCAGCAATGGTCCCAGAGCTCTCCTGAAGGCATGAGTCTTCCACATCGACCACCAGTTCTCAAAACCATCGGTTGATGAAGCGAAAGTGAGGTTGTTAGGAATTGGGATGGTCAGAGCATCGAAGAAAGAATAACACCTCTGACTGGTGAGAGAATCGGGCAGGTCAGCTCTGCTCTCTGTGAGGTGGTGGAGAAAGAAGTGAGGAGGTACTTGCCCAAGGCCAAATTGCCGAGCTGCTACGACCGGCTGGTAGAACTCGTATCCAGGCTTGATTATTCTGTTGGATGTACTCATGCCAACTGGGAGGAAGCAGGGACGGATCACGGTGGAGAATAACTGCCGAGTGCTAGTGTCATCGGCAAAGTTGTCCAGCCTGAAGGAGATTGGATTTCCAAAATTTTCCGATTCCTCCGTGTAAGGAAAGAAGATAGGATTGTCCAGGCCTTGGAAGAAAATGCTGAACCACTTGGATGCTTCATGAGGGATCAGTTTACTACCTGGCAGGCTATACAGAGCTTGGCCGTAGCTGGTGCATCGGATCTGCTTCCCTTTGGCATCTGGAAAGGTGCAACTTGCCAAAAGGGGGAAGTTTGGGATATGGTTTTGAAAGTACAGCTGAGCCCATAGTTGAATAAACCACCAAGGACCTCCTGTTTTGACTGCTATGTGGGAGGATAGTTTGACAGACATCAACTGGAGATATCGATAGACTTCTCCAAGGAACAGTTTGCCGATGCCAAGTTGAGTACCTCTGGCAAGTTCGTAGGCCAAGGGAAGATAATTCTTGGTTGGAGCAAGGGAAGGGCCACAGAATATGAAATGTTCCAGCCAGAAATTGAGGAAGGCCGTGTGTTCTTTCTCTGTGACAGGGCCCTTAGTTTTCATGTGGCTTCGAAGATAAGCACCCCAGTTCGTGCAATCTGTTTTGGAAGAAAGCTTGAAGGGGACTTTTGGCAGCATAAAAGCAGAGGGGCTGGGTGATGTGACGTCCAGACCAGTAATCATCACCACGTCTAACAGAGTTGGTGTCATGGGGCCGTGGCCGAACATGAAGCAGTTCAGAGCATCAGACCAGAAATAGCCGATGGTTTTTAGAAGATTTTCATGTTTCTCAAGGGGAGACAATGACAAAGACAAGGCATCGGCTATTCCCGTGGTTTCCCATTGGGATTGGTAAGTTTCGGCTACCCTACTGTACCAAGAAACCCAATATTCGGGAGGATTAGGCCAGGCTCGTAAGCAGTCGGCCCAAGAATCCAAATCTAAGTTTTGGCTTATGAAGGGGATTCTGTTTGCCTCGCAAGAGATCAGATGGGCAGGACTAGATTCTGTACGAGGGCCAAGGCAGAGAGAATTTGGGAGAGAAGGATGCGGCAGCAGAATGTCTGAAACCTAAAATTTCAATGATGGGATAAAGCATTAATTCAGGTGTTTGCTATTAATTCTAGCACCGTGCTCGGTTTGCGAGGAACAGTTAAGGATTACCTTCAGACCGGAGACTGCTGTGTTGGCGCTGGACGATTCCGCCATCTAATTTGCCGGCGGAGATGGATCTATGCGGTGGGGAATCTAGGGTTCGTGTCGCTGTGAGCCCGATTTGTTCAATGAGGCAATTGGAGATCTGAGTTAGCCTTTTTGAAGATGGTTGCAGGTTACCGTTGAAATTGGAAAGTGACCGCTCAGACTTGTTTAAATAAGCGACCGAGTTTGACCTTGTCAACGTTTGTGGGAAAAGCCGATGTGTTGCCATCGGCTCTTTGGGCTTTGACTTGGTTGATCATATCAAACGTGGTATGGTGAAAGCCGATTCGTTACTATCGGCTTTTGGAACGTTGACCTATTTGACTATCGGCAAAATCAAATTGGGAAAAGCAAGCTTTGTTGATTCCAAAGATGGTTGTTTACAATGAAGCCGATTGCTTACAAAATGGAGATCTTCTACTAGTACTACTACTGCTAGTTCCTAATCTAAAAGGCGGCGGCGTCGTCGTCGCCGTTGCCATTGCCGCCGCCGTCCTCGCTGTCATCGGCGCTGCTGCCGGCGTAGTCCTCACCGCTGCTGCTGAAGTTGTCAGCAGGGGCCTCCTCGTCCTCGTCGTCGTCGTCGGTGTCCTCGCTGGACCCGGCGCGGAAGCGCTTCACCGGCGGGTATTCGTCGGAGGAGGTGTCCTCCTCTGCTTCTTCCTCCTCATCGGAAGAGCCGATGTCCTCGCCCCAGGACATGGCGTCGTCGGCGCTCTCCGCCTCCAGTTCCCCGTCGACGAGGAGTTGGAGGTCCTCCTCGCCGTCGGTCAGGGACTCGTCGTCCTCTGACTGGGCGGCGAAGTCCCAGTCTCTCTCGTCCCACCATTGTGGGGCGAGAGCTTCATACGCCGCCATTGGCGGGTGCTCCGGCGTCGGCTCCCGGTTAACGGAGTCGGAGGATTGGAAGGAAAGGCCGGATGTGTTGGAGGAAGAAGAGGAGGCCATGGCGGAGGAAGAGGATTTTTTGGCTATTGGAGAAGAATGAGGATGCAAATGGTTCGGATGGATTTAAATAAGGGGAATAGTGGAAGGTGGTTCAATGCCATAGTGGTTTTCGAGAATGTGGTGCCAGAGTTGTCAAATCGTGTACTGCGGAGAAGTTGAGAAGGCGAGGCATCATGATGAGGAGGCGATATGACGGTTCTGCTCTGCAACGCGTGACCCGATGAGGAAAAAACAGAGTGGTTTTGGAATTATTATTGCCAAAACCAGGGGGGCATGTGTTATCGCCACATTTTGGCCAAATAAGGAGATGGGTCGTAATCAAGATGGGCTTGGAGGCTGGATCGGCCTTGCGCGTGGATTTGGGCTAATTGCCCGTGTATCTGTATATTATGATAGAGTACGTTTCGGTTTAAACAAGAGATAGAGTTGTTAGGTTTATTCCAAAGATAGAAAGTCTCCGGACTATAAATATGTACCTAGGGTTATTGAGAAAGGAGGACGATCACGTTCACAACAAACACAATCTCGGCGCATCGCCACCCCTTGTTTCGAGGGTTTCTTTCAGGTAAGCGTCGTGCTGCCTAGATCGCATCTCGCGATCTAGGCAGCATCTGCTTATGTGTTATTTGGTGTTGCTCGTACTGAAGCCTTGTTGATGGCGAGTAATACTGTTATCATAGATCTGTTTGGGCTAGCATCGGTGCTTTTGGTTATGTTTGCTTAGTCTTGCTGCCCCTAGAGATCTCGCTGCCTTTGCACCTATTTTGGGTGTAAGGGCAGCATCTTGCTTGATCTTTATTCAGTTGATTCAATCTGTCATAGTTGTTCCTTGTTCTCCAAGGATTAGTTTGATATCCGCATGGTTAGGCCTCACAAACGGGTTGAACGATCCAGTAGTACGTAAGGATATGGTTTGCCAATTCGAGAGGAGTTGTTCCGGGAATTGACTCTATGTTGGTTTTTTGGCCTCCTCTAGGGTTAGTTTTCTGTTATCTTTCGTATCTACCAGGCTCAATTACGTGTGGGATGTTCCAATTATGTGGTGAAAGCGTTAAACTGTCGTAGATCGATTTGACTTGTATTGATAAAGCAAAACCCCATGTTATCGTAGAACCAATGCAGATCCATGGGACAATCGGCTACATGAGCCGATTCACAGGGAAACCTGAGAGCCGATCGAGGCTCGTATTTAACGTTTACATGTCTGCCATGCAGGGAACTAATCGAAGCAATCCATCACCTTCCTGATCAGGTATAGGTCAGGTGGCACGCCCTTGCATCAGCCAGGACGTGTGCCGGAGTTTTGCGGGCCGTTGCCCGAGGGACCAGGGCCCACCAGCAGTTCTGGGAGCCTCCCGGCTCTTCATGTTGCTCGTCGCTGCTCGCCGGTGGGTTTTGACAGGCAACATCTTCATAGTAATAGCCATCTTGGAACTACACCTAGTTTGATAACAAACTTCTTGACACAAATGCCCTCCTTTGCTACTTCTAAAGCAGCCATATACTCAACCTTTGTTGTAGAATCCATCACAATGTCTTAACTTTGGAACTCATCCAAATCCATCATGGAACTTCCTTCCATTACATTGTGCCACCTAAACATATAGCTAAAATTGAGATAAACTTAATTTGTATCTTGTGACAAACTTAGTATCAATGTAACACTTTACAATGAACTATATGTCACTTTGTCATACATAATATATATCCTTAGTCCTTCCAAAGTACATAAGGATATCCTTACTATTGTCCAGTGATCATCTGATGACATTTATCACTCTGGTATATGCTCATAACATTTAGAGCATAGGACATATCTGGATATGTACATATCACGGTATACATGATCAATCAAATCATTCATGTGGCTTCACTCATTAAGTGTCAAAAATACCTAAATCTTGTTTCAACCTCTTCCATGCGGCAATAACTTTTCTCGTCGTTTCCATATTGAACTTCATTCAATATTTCATCTATGTACTTTGGCACAACCATATTGGCACCTTGATCTATCTACATAGACATCGAGACCCAATATTTTGGTTTTGCCCAAGTCTTTCATTGAAATCTAATTTTAATGAAATTCTTAACCAGTGTCAATAAAAGATACATCATTTCCAATTAACAATATGTCTTCTACATAATGTACTAGAAATATGTCTCAGCGCTCCCACTTAATTTCTTGCAAATGCAAGCATATTCATCGTCTTTGATGAAACTAAACCTTTTAACAATTTTATCACGGTGAATATTCCAACTCCGCGATGCTTGCTTCAACCATTGAAGTTTGCATGCCTTTTTAGCATCCTTCAAATTTACAAAACCCTTTGGACCATGTCATGTACATGTCCTAGGTAACCATTCTATTAGAAGAATGTTGTCTTGTTTGTTAAACTAACATATAACAAACTTGGCATATGTAGTGTTTGCTATAGTAATCCGTCCAGACAAAATATCGCTATGAAAGATTAAATCTTGTCATAGTCAACTCATTGAACATAATCGTAAATAGTTTAACGATATGTCGACTATTTCATAAATGTTAAATGTCCATGTCTGTCTTTATAGATCCTAACACGTTCATTAGGCTTCATGCCTTTTGAGGGTCTTCCAAGTTCAAAAACTTGGTTTCTCATGTATGGAACTATCACGGATTTTATGGCTTCTAGCCATTTGACGGAGTCAGGGCCCATCATTGCTTCTTTGCATGTAGTCGGTTCATCATTGTCAAACAATAATGATTTGTTCTCAAATCTAACTATTTGATTGTTACCTGACTCACGTGGTTCAATAGGAACTTAGATCTATGTGACCACAATCTTTGAGGTACAACAGCCATGCACATTGTGGCCGCCTCCGGGACACTTCTCAGTGCTGCGCTACTTAGCACATATACCTTAGGTTTAATAACCCAATCAAAGTTCTATTGTCCTCCCACTTAACTTTTCGCGAAAAATTCCTTCTCAAGAAACTTGATGTTTTCAGCGACAAACACTTTTATCTTAGGTGTTCTGGATGAATTCCCAACAGTTACTTTGGGATAACCTACAAAGACACATTTATCCGACTTTGGTTGTAAACATTTTACATATGGCTAGCATACCAAAATTTTAGAAAAGATAACTTGGGTTTTATCCCATGCCATATCTCATATGGCGTCATTTCAACGGATCATGATGGCGCTCTTTTCAGTGTAAAAGCGGTAGTCTCTAAAGCTTTATCCTTAAAATATAATGGCAGTTTTATAGACGACACCTTTGATCCAACAATGTCAAACAAAGTTTGATTTCATCTCTCAAACACTCCATACTCCTATGGTGTTTCGGGAAATATAAGTCTATGGAACGATTCCTAAACTTTTAGGTGTTTGCTAAACTTGTAACTCAAATATATTCCTTTATGATCAAATCGTAAATTATTTATTCTCTTGTTACAATGATTTTCAACTTCATCTAGAAATGCTTTGAACAATATTCAAATATTTCATGCTTCTTCCTTATCAAGTAAATATACATATATATCTACTCAAATCCTTGGTTAAAGTAAATGAAGTTCAAAGATCCACCACACACGGCTACACATAATGGACAATATACATCAACATGTACAATGTCCAATAAGTTAGTCGTCCGTTCTTCTTTGGCCTACAAACGGAGTTTTAATCATCTCTAGGAAATTTTCACAAGTGTCAATTGATTCAAAAATCAAAAGGACTCCAAAATTCCATCAACATGGAGTTTCTTCATGTTTACTTTCCAATATGATTTAAACGGTGGTGTCACTCATAAGTGATCTTCTAATCATTTGTCTTGAGACATTTTTAGCATCAGTGTTATGGACGTGATTTCTTCAACAAGATAAGCGTTCATCCATCTTTTATGAATGCGGTAATAATTTGAACAACCATTGTTCTCATAATACCAGAACAAAATAACAATTATTAAAACAAATCTTGAAGGCTAGGTTTAATTCCAACGAAACACAATAACACTTTATTTGTTTTTCGATGAGAATCATCCCATATTCATTTGCTAGTTAATTAGGCCATTGTAGTTCTTGTATTGCGTTGTTCTGTATGACAGTTCATACCAACCAATTTAGTATCAAATACCCAAGAACCACATTGTTTTAACAAGCAACGAATACAGCCATAACATGTATATCTTCTATATACCTGAGCTGGACATTTCCAGTCTTTTCTTTTCCACTAGAATAAATTTTGGATTCTCTTTTAGCAATTCTTTTCCTTCTAGAAGAATCTATCAACATCAATAGTGGCGCCATTCACATGGCACATAGTTCAAGGCAAGATTAGTCAAACACTAATACCCTTGGACTCGCACTTTGAAGTAGATCACCACAATCAAATATTTGGCGTTCTTCCAAATTTCATTCTTTAGTAATCTTTTAATGTAGTAAGCATTTTACCGACATTTTATATTCATCCTATCATGACAACTTTCATGATCAAGCTACTATAGCTCATGAGGATGAATTGTGAGTATAATGTTAGTTCCTAAAACCTTTTTAGGAGATCTATACGCCTAGCGTCTCCAATCTTCACAAATTCTCATACAATATGAGAACATGTATCTTACTAAATTATACTCTATCACATTGCAACCAAACATTGTTTCAGATAACAAAATATCTTCTACACATGATAGTTTATGAAACAATCCTTTCAGCTCCTAGATAACCTTGATACTAAAAACATCTTTTTAATATCAAGGATTATGGAGGCAAGTGTGATACTTAGATCCTAACACTGGAATTGTTACTCTTGATTTAATACTACTTATTAAATTTTATTGAGTAACCAAGGTTTGCTAAAAGTTAGCAATATGACTTTAAACTTTAAATTGACATTCAAACAATACGATACCAGTTCGTAAAGTTAACATCCAGAATTCTATAGTTCTATTATCTCAATTATAGCTAATCGCAAGGTAGTAAACGGATGCCAATGACTACAACAAACTATGCAAATTCACTTGATTTAGTTCTTGATAAATTGAGTTCTATAATTCAAAATTACTAAGTGAACTCCCACTTAAAAACAACATCCCTCTTAGTTTTTTTAAGTGATTACACGAACCAAATTCACTATACCGCAACCGATCATCACGTGCAACGGCATAGTTTCAAAGGCGAACATCACCATGTTCATCATATCAGCCATATGACTCATGCTTAACCTTTCGGTTCGTGTTCCGAGGCCATGTCTGTACATGCTAGGCTCGCCAAGTAGAACCATAGCACTTGTGTGTGTAAAATTGTCTTATACCCGTCGTATGTGAACGTAGAGTCTGTCACATCCGATCATCACGTGGTGTCTCGAAACGACGAACTTTCTTGACGGTGCATGCTATGGAAGAACACATTTTTATCTTGATATTTATGTGAGAGGGATCATCTTATAATGCTACCGCGTGATCAAATCTAAGCAGAATAAGATGCATAAAAGGATAAACATCACATGCATTTATAATGTGATATGATATGGTCCTTCACGCATTCGATCTCCATCTTGTGCGTCATGGCATGATCTCCATCATTCCACCGGCGTAGCACCAAGGTCTATGGTGCGCCACCTTGGTTGTCTTCCTCCATTACAATATATAACTTGGATATATATATTTGGCACACAAGACATTTAAATGTAAAGACAACCATATGGCTCCTGCCGGTTGTTTATAACTTACAAAAAGGATCATTGCATACAATTTGTAACATAAACAATTTAACCATATCACATCACATGCCCTGCAAAAACAAGTTAGACGTTTCTAATTTGTCTTGCATATTTTATGTGGTTTGGGGCTTTCTAGGAAGAACCGTTCTTACCTACGAACATGTAGCCACAACGGTGATAAAAATATTATTAATAACTCTTTGTAAAATAGATCATAACTATAGTGGGAGAAACATGCACCCGCAAAGCAACATATGCCGAAGCATGTCAAGTGTGGGACAAGTCTCGTGAACGCGGTCACGTAAGGTTAGTCTCGAGCAGCTTCAATCCCACTATGCCACTATGATCCAAAATACAAAATAAATTGCAATAACATGATCATCAACGCCCACATCCACATGTGTTCTAACCGTGCATACCAACTACGCATAGAGATGGCTCTGATACAACTGATGGGTTCGTAGCATAGAAAACAAAAAAAATTCCTATGCATGAACACATAAACTAGCCAAGAACATCTACAAGATGGTAGCAACGGAGACTAACCCTCGAAGTCCGGTAGCGGGGATTACGTTTCCACATAAACGTTGCCGATGGAGAGTCAAGGAAGACGCACGTAGTCGACGTAGTCGTTCACTTGACATAGTCGACGTAGTGGTTCACTTGACGATCACGAGATCGTGTACATGGCGCCACAACCGGCAGCGCCCCCGTGCTCGGTCACACGTACGGCTTGTCGTCGACTCCTCCACGCCCTCGGTCTAGCGGGGCAGCGGAAGAAGGGATCCGCCGGACACTCCAACACGTACTTCTCCAAGTGTGTGAAACTCGAACTAACAATCCGGCAGAGCTTCGCTAAGCAAAGATGGATTTGGGGCAGCAACTTTGCGGGAGCGGGGAAGCATCAAGTAGTGTGTGAAGAGGGAGAAGAGGGCTCCTTTTATAGGAGAGGAGGTGGCAGCCCCCTCTTCATGGTGGCAACCCCAACTTCATGGTGGTAACCCCCTCTTCATGGTGGTAACCCCTCTTCATGGTGGTAACCCCCTCTTCATGGTGGTAACCCCCATTTTAATTTTGCATGACATTCGTGCTAATTAAAATTCACACTAATTGATTTAATAAAACATTTTTATTTCTTTAATATTTGTTAATTCAATCAATTAACAAACATTAACAAATACCCCCTTGAGTTATTTCAATATACCAAAACAGTTTCGGCACTTTTCCAAAACAACCCTCATGATGCCCTGTAATTCGATCGGAGTATCGTATCCACTCAAAAACGACGGCGAACCTTAAGTGTGTCACCCTACGGTTCGTGAATAACGTGGACATGATCGACACTCCTCTCCGATCAATAATCATCAGCGGGATCTGGAAATCCATGATGACTCCCACTTACTCGACGATGATCTAGTGATCGTGTGAACCATTAACGAACATAGTCAATTCCTTTTGTCTCACGATATTATTACTTGTCCGAGATCTGATTATTTGGTATCAACCATACCTAGTTTGATCTTGTTCCCGACAAGTCTCTTTACTCATTCTGTGATAATGCATTCCCATGACCTAGTCACATGCTTGCAAGCGATTCCAATGCAATATCACCGAGAAGGGCCCAGAGAATATCTTTCCGTCATCCGGATGGACAAATCCCACTCTTGATCCATGAGCCTCAACTAATACTTTTAGAATACCCAAATCAACCTTTATAATCACCCTGTTATGGTGTGACATTTGATATCATCAAAGCACTCTTCCGGTATTAGTGATTAACATGATCTCATGGTCCGAGGATTAGAACTATTTCGTATGAGTTTGATATAGCAATGAAACTTGATGACTTGATCGTATTGCTATTCGTACTATGGGTGTGAGTGTTCATCACATCATTCTTCTAATGATATGACCCCATCATTAACAACATCCAATGTTCATGATCAGGAAACCTTGATCATCGATTAATCAATGAGCTAGTATAAAAGAGAGGCTTTACTAGGAACCTTTTAGTTTATTAATCACACAAGTATTAATGTTTCCGATTAATACAATTCTAGCATGAGAAATAAACATTTATCATAAACATGGAATATGATAATAACCACTTTATTATTGCCTCTCGGGCATATTCCCTTCAAGAAGTGAAGAGGGAAAAGCTCATGGAGTCCAGAGGCCAGTATATTTCCTCAGCGAAGTACTATCTCCAACAAAATAGAGGTACCCACACTATCAAAAACTTGCATACAGTGTATTCACAACAGCACGAAAGCTATGGCAATATTTCACGGTGCATCCAATCATAGTGGTTAACGAAGCACCACTATCCAACATATTGAACAACCCTTCTGCGATAGGACGTGTCTCCTTATAGGGAATCTAATTGTCACCCCTGGACATCACGTACGAAAAGCGAAAGGCAATCAAATCCCAAGTGCTACCGGATTTCATAGCAGAGTGGCTAGAGTTACAAAACACAGGACCGCCAGATCTATCAAGTGTGTGGACAATGTACTTCGACGGATCAAAAAGAGTCCAAGGTGCAGGAGCAGGAGTAAAGCTGATATCACCACAAGGCGACAAGTTAAAATATGTTTTATGGATGAGTTTTCCTCAAGCTTCTAATAACGAAGCCAAATATGAGGCTCTGTTCCACGGAATGAAAATGGCCAAAGCATGTGGAGCAACTCGACTGAAAATATTCGGGGACTCGAATCTTGTCATCCAACAAGTTATGAACCGGTGTGACGCCATCAGTAACAACATGACAGCATACAAAAACTTATACTACTATCTGGAGGGAACATTCGATGGATGCAAAGTTTCGCACATCAGCAGGTCCAGCAATGAGGAAGCCGATAATTTAGCAAATATCGGGTCCCAATGCTTGCCTATACCACCAGGAGTCTTTTGGGAAGAAATCATAGAGAGATCAATAAAGAATAACAAAATTTCGACTACAGAAGAACAAGTCTAGCACCAAACAACAGGCTCAGGGGCTGGCAAGCCTGGCATAGGAAGCACAACAGATACAGAAGAAGTTGTGATGATCGAAGAAACCTAGATGTAGCCATACTTGGCGTACATGATAAACAAAGTACTACCCGAAGACACAGTAGAAGCAAGAAGGATAATATGACGATCCAAGGCTTTCATCGTGTTACAAGGAAAGCTGTACAAGAAAAGTATAATGGGCATTTTACAATGATGTGTCACTCCTCAAGAAGGACAAGAAATACTAAAATACATCCACACAGGAGTATGTGGGCATCACGCTAGCAGCAAAGCTATTGCAGCTAAAGCCTTTCGTGCAGGGTTTTACTAGTTAACAGCCATTGAAGACGCAAAAGATATAGTCAGAAAATGCAAGGCTTGTCAACGGTTCGCATCTCGACCACACGCACCAGCAGCAGAATTGCAGCCAATACCATTATCCTGGCCTTTTGCGCAATGGGGTCTCGACATGGTAGGAAAATTGCACAAATCTTGGCTAGGAGGGCATGTCTACATGTTGGTGGTAGTCGGCAAATTTAACAAATGGGTAGAGGCAGCCCCAGTAACAACCCAAGATTCCACAGCAGCAATCAACTTCATGAAGACTATAGTATTTCGCTTTGGAGTACCGCACAGCATCATCACAGACAATGGGACAAACTTCACATCAAAAGAGTTCAAGAGCTACTGTGAAAGTATGGGAATCAAACTAAAATTTGCGTCTGTAGCACATCCAAAGACAAATGGACAAGTCGAGAAAGCCAATGGCTTAATATGCAACTGGATAAAAAAGAGGCTGTTAGCACCCCTGGAGAAAGCTAAACACGCCTGGGTAGACAAGCTACCCTCCGTACTCTGGAGTCTCAGAACTATACCCAATGCGGCTACCCAAGAAACCCCCTTCTTTCTGGTCCATGGTGCAGAAGCCGTGCTTCTAGTCAAAATCACCCATGAAGCTCCAAGAATCGCGGCTTACAATGAGACAACTTCTATAGAAGCACTACAAGACGACATTGATGCACTCGATGAAGCAAGAGATGTAGCACTCGCCAGAGCTATGCAATACCAGCAAAGCCTACGAAACTACCATAGTAGTCAAGTTCGTCCATGATCTTTTGTGGTAGGAGATTTAGTCTTACGACTCAAACAAGATGGTCATGGCAAATTAGAGTCCCCGTGGGTGGGACCGTACATCATGATAGAAGTAATACCAGGAGGAGCTTATCGACTACAAGACAAGAAGACGGGGAAAGACGAGGGCAACCCATGGAATGCAGAACAACTCTGGCATTTCTATGCATAGAAAGAATATGGCGACAGGAACTTTCAAGTTATGACCCTCTGAACCCAGAACATGAGGCCACAGGTCGGGTTCTTTGGGTGAACTCGACAATATGTATAAGCATGTTTCTATTTTTCCACTCGGGGGCTCCGACCCTCGAGTCGTATGAAATAAAATAAGCAATTATCGGGATCACATATCCATGATTATTCGAGAAATCTTACAAGGTTGTTCACAACCCGATATTCGACAAAAAAGTAAGCACAGTTCAAGACAATTCGATGGTAAATCAAAAGCATACCTCAGAACATCGATTAGTTCCCATGGTCTATTAATAGATAAACAAGGTGGCACAAAATGAAGATCATCACGAGTACTTATTACATGAAACATGAAAGAACTAAAAATGAAAGATTACATCGAAGGAGCATATAATGAAAGTGTACTTCAGCCTCATACTCCTTCTGGCACTGAGTACCATCATAGATCTTCACATCAAACTTCGATGTACCGCAATGGTAATCAAAGATCATGAAAAACCCTAGGTGGAGGTTGTGGTTTTCCGCAAACTGGGACCAGCCACCCCTGAAGTACATCTCACCGTCTTCGTCGTACCACACCTCTACCTCGTAGGGAGTTCCTCCTCTAGAGTGTTTGCGAAGGACTGCTTCACAAAGTTCCCCCCCCCATCCATGAACTTAGTAAATTTCAGCGGCACCCGCTGAATCTCGCGGCATTGAGTGCCGACGATGCAGAAGAAGAAATAAATTTTGGGAGAAGGAGGAGGAGAAGCATTACGCAGCGGAGCGCTAGGACCAGGTGCAGCAGCAGAAACTTTGGGCTTGTTCTTACTCCCCACAGGACGGCCAGGGCGCCGTTTCACAGGCACAGATGATGAGGCCACCATTACAGGGTATTTGGATTTCTTTTTACTGCTGCGAGGACGGCCATGGCCCCACTTCTCCACCTGTGCACCGATGTTCAGGTGCGAACCACCAGCATCGGCCATGGGAGGCAAGCGCTTGGAGAGAAAACCCTAGATGAGATGCGGGAAACGAAGACGATGCGGTGGAGGAAGATAGTAATGAAAGAGTTAGGGTTTTTCCCTAGCCAACGTGCTTTATTTATAACTAAACTTTCATGGGCCTCAGCAAATTAAAGGTCCAAATACATCTACGGGCTTTTATATTTTGCCCCGAGCAGATGATAAGGCAGCAACAGTATACCAAAGACAAGATACGTGTGTAGTTATAAGGAGAAAATTGCAATATGGATGAACAAGTGTAGAAGTATGTCAAGGAGCACAACACATCTCGTCATGGACTCAGGGGCTCATATCGTCAGAAGAGAAGGAAGGAAAATTAAGCACAATCGTGCCAAAACTATCGCAGGAAAAATTTATTAGGCGGCCGTATTTATATTTTGAGCCTATACCCAAAAAAAATTCAGCTATAGCCTCGGGGGCTACTCCCATCGGGAGCGCTGGCGGTGCACCCGATAAAAAGGCAGTTTCGAGAAAGAATTCGACAGAAAGAAAGGAAGAAACATGAAAAAGAAAAAGAAGAAATTGGAGCCTATGATCGGCTATAAGTACCCGTCCATAGCCTCGGGGGCTACTGAAATCAGGAGCACTGGTTATGCACCCAATGACAAATAGACCAACTCGATGACAGATAAAATAGGCACAATCGACTACCCTTTGCCGACAACGAACTTGGACTTCATTGTTGGCAAAATAAAGATCGATTACTCCCATCAGGAGGTATTTATGAGATTCTAAAAGAATAACTCAAATATTTTGTACATTCCAATAGTCAAACAAGGCTGCGACATATGATTCTCGAGTTGCGTCATCGCGACAAAACTCGAATGCCATGATTGAAACATATCATGAAGGTAAGACCCCAGGATCCGTCCTGTGTGGCCTGATATACGCACATGAATGTGCTCTGCTAGTAATTATCCGTGTCTACGACGCGAAGAAAATCCTGGTGGACGCACTGGGTACCCTGAGAACCACTGGGATTTGTTCTTTGTAAGTCCTAAATGTGGCAAACGAATGGGTTTGACCAGTTTCCCGGATTCAAGTCCAAGGGGATTGAATTTGAAGTAGGTGACAAGTATCTGCTCCGGCAGTTAACTGGCCTCTTGATCCATCAGAGTTGTCAGGCTTGTTCATCAAAACCCCTTGCGAGATAATATAATGAAATATGTTTATTTTTGAGTAAAGGAAGAAGAAGAAGTCAAAAGATTGATCAAGTCAAAAATATGAAGATTTGAGATTCAACCCGAATCTATGATTCTGGTAGAATCTCGGGGCCTACTGACAAGGGTATGGATAATAGAGCCTGTTACTTGAGTACCCCTGAGGCCCGTTAAGCTAGGCCCAAGTGTAATCCTATTCGAAATACGAGTTCATGTCGTATATCGATGTTGTAATATGTATCGGACCCCTCCCATTCCTTGAGACCTGGCCACCTATATATAGGGGCCAGGAGAGGACGGTGAGGGACAGATTGAAAGCAAGCCAAGTTCACGACTACATTTACTTTCGGTACACACCTTGTTTGACTGATTTTACCTTCGTGTTCATCCGACACCCTACTCTCCCGATCCTAAGTCCTTCATATTGGGCATTTGTCGAGTTAACCCTCATCAGCCATTTTTATTACTTTATTAAGGAGTTCTACAAAGTATTACAGATCATGGATCACAAAGGGTCTCCACATGAATTAGCCAAACAAAAATAGCTAAACGGTGGCAGCAATGATATGTCTTCATGTCAGTCTTCTAGTAGCATGCCATCCAAACTGGCTGTATAAATCCCGCGCAACCATATGCAGGCTGTTGCACCCAAAATCCATGGCCGGGCGGTCCTCCTCCGGCTGGAGAAAGGACCATATATGGATCCAGTGAGTAGCCAAAGGGATAACCTGCATGAATGATGGAAAAGCTTTTCTGTTAAAGATAAAATCATTTTGAACATTCCAAACAGCCCATATCAAAGCGCACACCCCAACTTGAAAGCAAACTTTATCTTTCTTAGCTACCCCATTTAACCAATTGCCGAACAAAAAGTTTGTGATATTTGATGGAGGTGGAATATTAAAGGTCATATAAACAATGCGCCAAATCATCTTAGCAAAAGGGCATAAGATAAAAAGATGATCTATTGTCTCATTTTGATCACAAAAACAACATTTAGTGCAACCATGCCAATCTCTTTTAATCACATTGTCTTTTGTAAGGATGACTTTCTTGAAAACAAACCACATGAAAATTCTTATTTTTAGTGGTACCTTCATCTTCCAAATGTATTTCTTTAGAAAAACTGTATCTCCATCCAACAAGTCAAGGTACATTGCCTTAATCGTGAAAAATCCAGAGGCAGTTAAATTCCACTTAAAAATATCCTTAGTATCATTTAACTTGATGGTAATTAGTCTTTGTAAAAGATGAATCCATCTATCCCATTTGTTCCCATTTAGAGTTCTACGAAAACCTATATTAAGCTGACCCGCCCCACACACATGGGCTACCGTGACATTTTTATGATGAGCAATGCTGTATAGAGATGGATATTCCTCAGCTAAAGGCTTTTCCTCGAGCCAAGTATCCTCCCAAAATCTTGTACTTAGCCCATTCCCAACGACAAAAGATCCCCGTTGTAAAAACTCATCCTTAACCTCCATTAATCCCTTCCAAAAATATGAGTCGGTTGGTTTTGTTGTAACCTGAGAAAGGGTTTTAGATTGCAAATATTTATTTTGTAGAAGTTCTTGCCATACACCTTCTTCATTCAAGAGTTTAAAAAGCCATTTGCTAAGTAAACTCTTATTTTTAAGCTCTAGAACCTCGACGCCTAGACCCCCTTGATCTCTAGGTCTACAAATAATATTCCACTTGGTAAGTCTATATTTCTTTTTGTGTTCATCACATTGCCAGAAAAACCGGGAGCGATAATAATCAAGTCTCTTCCTAACCCCTTTAGGTATTTGAAGAAACGACAACATAAACATTGGTAGGCTTGTTAGAACTGAATTTATTAGCACTAGACGATCACCATACGATAACATTTTCCCAATCCAACTACTAAGTTTCTTTTCGAATCGTCCTTCAACTGGTTTCCACTCTCCAATCTTTAATTTTCTAAAGTGAATTGGTATCCTGAGATATTTAAATGGTAAAGCGCCTATATCGCAACCGAATAAAATTTTGTACTCATCCTAAACTTCTTTAGCCTTTCCAAAGCAGAAAATTTTGCTCTTGTGAAAATTTATTTTTAACCCCAAGAGCTGTTAAAAAATACATAATATAAGTTTCATATTTAGGGCCTTATCTAAATCATGTTCCATGAATAGAATGATGTCATCGGCGTATTGAAGAATGGAAACCCCACCCTCCACCAAATGAGGAATGAGACCACTTACTTGGCCATACTCCTTGGCTCTATTGATTAAAATGGCTAGCATGTCGGCCACTATGTTGAAGAGAATTGGTGAGAGTGGATCCCCTTGTCGGAGTCCTTTTTTTGTTTGAAAGTAATGACCTATGTCATTATTTACTCTTATGCCCACACTCTCTTTCGCAATGTAGTCTTGAATCCATTCACACCACTTAGGGTCGAAACCTTTCATTCTAAGGGCTTGTTGCAAGAAGGACCAATTTACTTTGTCATAGGCTTTCTCAAAATCAATTTTAAACAAAACCCCATCTAATTTTTTTCTATGAAGTTCGTGAATAGTTTCATGAAGGATGACTACACCTTCCAAGATATGCCGACCTGACATAAAAGTCGTTTGAGTTGGATGAATAATCTTTTCAGCAATACTAGCAATTCTATTTGTGCCCACTTTTGTAAAGATCTTGAAACTCACATTCAGTAAACAAATTGGATGGTATTGCTGAATCTGAATAGCATTTTCTTTCTTAGGCAACAAAATAATTGTACCAAAATTAAGATGAAAAAGTGGCAATTCTCCCTTGTGAAAACTACTAAACATTTCCATTAAATCCCCCTTAATGATAGCCCAAATTTTTTGGAAGAATCAGCCGGAAAACCATCCGGACCAGGAGACTTATTTAACTCCATTTGCATAATTGCATCATGAATTTCATTTTCAGTAAATTTAGCAGTTAAAATTGCATTTTCCTCACTAGAAATCTTTTTGACATCATGTGTAATAGACTCATTCATTACACAAGTGCTAGGAGGGGGCGGCCCGAACAAATTCTTATAGTATTCCGAGATGTACATTTTTATATTATCTTGACCAATAATTGTGCCCTCCTCTTGCTCGAGTTGAAAAATATTTTTTCTTTGATATTTCCCATTAGCAATTAGATGGAAATATTTTGTGTTATCCCCACCCTCTTGTATGTGTTTTACCTTTGCTCTTTGAGCCCACTTTGATTCCTCATCCCGCCTTAATTTTGCAACCACATCATTAGTGTTACGCAGCGTACGTCTTTCATCTTCATTCAGCGGAGTTATTTCAGCTTTCTTATCTAAAATATCGATGATATTCAACAAACGTTCCTTTTTAGTTTTATATTTACCACTCAAACTTCTTGCCCAACCACGGAGGAATTGTCTAAGGTGTCTTATTTTATTCTGCCACTTATCCAAAGCAGTAGTCCCCAAAGAAACTGACTTCCACTTCCGATCAACTAAATCATAGAAACCCTCTGTTTTTAGCCAAGATAATTCAAACGAGAAGTTTGCTTTGTTTCCAATAAATGCTTGATCTCCAGAATCTAATAGGAGTGGAGTGTGATCAGAGCCCGATCTTGTTAGAGCTCTAACGGAGACAAGTGGGAATTTTTGTTCCCACTCAACACTAGCCAAAAATTTGTCAAGCTTTTCATAAGTTGGGGTTTCGCGCCGATTAGCCCATGTAAATTGCCGACCCGACAAAGCTATTTCTCTCAAATCTAAGCTATCAATAATAGCATTAAAAATGAAAGGCCATCGCCCCTGAAAATTATCATTATTCTTCTCCTCGGGGCATCTAATAATATTAAAATCACACCCCACGAGCATCGGCAAAGGTTCATTTTCACAAATGCGGACTAATTCCGCCAAGAAATCAAGTTTTAGCTCCTCTTGAGCTGCCCCATAAACAACAACCAGAGCCCATTTGAAGTTATCTTTTTTTGAAGTGACATAAAATTTGACACACCTATCACCTGTAATTACATCCTGAATATGAAAATTTTCAGCATTAAAACCAACTACAATCCCCCCCCCCGATCTCCCAATTGGAGGGACACAGAACCACTGATAATCAAAGCCTCATGCTAGATTATTTAAAAAAGGGGCTGAAAAATTATCCCTACCAGTTTCACTAATAGCAAAGAAGTCTAATTTATGCTCTCTTATTGTTTCTTTAACAAAGAGGTGTTTAGCCGTGTCTTTGAACCCATCCCCATTCCAAATACAACCTCTCATTATATATTCTTTTTTAAATCTAGAGCTTCTACGTACAACTGTGGGAATTACTTTCTCTCTTCTCTTATAGACTCTTGTAATTTTAGGCAAGCTTATGGGAGGATTGGCGATGTCATCAGAGCCTAACTGCTCTTCGGCCGTCAAATCCATTGACAGAGATGCTGCTTTTTCAAAGATTTCACATTTTTTTCATTCTCACCATTTTCCCCACGGTCATTTTCTATCTTTTCATCTATATTTTTAGATAACATAATCAAGGTTCTCTCATTATCACTTCTTTTGATATTCAAAATTGTCGCTACAATCTCATCATTTGAAGCCCCTAAATATACCCCAAGTTTCAAAGTTCTAGATAAAAAAGAAGCATCCAAAATAGAACTTAATGAAAATTTGGAATGTGAATGAGTACCTGCATAAGAACCACAGTTCTTTGCAGCAGCCAGCTGCTGGGCTCTTTCCATCTGAGTGGCATCAGCGTTATGTTGATGGCAAATCCGATCGCTAGCCCGAACCTCCACAGAATTCTCCGGAATACCACCAAAAGCCACCAGATCATCATAAGAATAACGCCCACCAAGAAATACACAAGTTCCTCTAGTACCATCTTGTCCTCTTGACATGTTGGTTGTCGGAGTAGCTGGCCACACAGCCGGTACCACATTTGGTGTCTGAGGCGACTTCAGACGCGTAGGCGTAGCGGGTGGAGTTTGAGAAGTAACCGGGGGAAAACGAGCCTCTTGCTCATCACTCAACAAAGCCGGGTCGAGTTTAGAAGATGCAATATTATCACCATCCATATCATGCTAAAAATCATCAGAGAGGCAATGAGCATCACCCATAGAAATAGCAGTACTGATTTCAGCATCAAAAAACGTAGAGAGCTCTGCCGCGGCAGAAAAAAGCCCTAAATTCTCTGCTGCGGCAGGGAAAAGGCCTGAATCTTCTGCCGCTGCAGGCTTGGGTGACTTAGCAGCAGCGATGCATTCATCCCTTGTCACGGCAGGGGTGAAACTTGGAACTCTAGGAGGTGCCGAAGCACAGAGAGGCGCTGGCAGGTCTTCTTCCTCCTCCACTCTATCCCCCCAAAGCAAGGATCTAGGAATCTCCATAGCAGAAGCCGAAGCGATCTTTGAAGGAATACCAACTGTACCAAATTGCATTGTTAATGGCGTGCTAGCAACCTGCTTGCCACTTTGAGAGGAACCATCCACTTGTTTTTTATCAGACTTTGGCTTAGAATTAAGAGAGGCATTAGGATTACCCATATCCTCATTCTTTCTCTCCTCCTTAGGATCACCCTCATCATCAACATTTGCATCCATATCTATATCTGTACTCGCTTGAGTGATGCCACCCTCCACCTCAAAGGTTAAGCCATATCCTTGTCCCTCATAAACATGATCATCCCCTGTAGGAATATGATTGATATTTGTTACCTCAACAAACGTACAAACCTCATCATGGGATCTAGTGTATTCCATATCAATTTCAGTTGCCTTTCCAATGAGAGACCCCACAACAAACAAAGCAAGATAATCACACCTTTCTTTATAAGGACAGCCACCCACTTTCACCCAAGTTTTTTGCAGCGAGAATTTATCTAGATCAGAGGCCAACCATTCTTTAAAATGAAGGAACATATTAGAGTCCACAGGGATGTCCTTGATCTTATTAACTCTATTCAAGTCTGCTTTGGACAGGAACACCACCCTGAACACATGATCTCCAACTGACTGAATGTCCCACTGGTGCGCACCAGGCACAATCCAATCAAGTTCTTTGATTAATTCTTTGACAGTCATATTACCACCGGAGACAGAAACTCGACCAACCTTGCCACTATCATGCTTGAAGTAAATATTAGAGGAAGCCGGCGCCTCATAAAATAACAATTCACTGCGGGTCAAGCCATAAGAGATAGCAGTAGGTTTCGGCATTGAAAGAAGAGGGCAATCCTTAGCAGGATGTTTCACGGACTCACAATAGATGCACAATATTGCCTTACAATCATCAGTTAAATGCCCATTAACACCACAATGATAACACAAGAGCTTATCAGGTCGCTTTGAGGCAGAACCAGAAGACAAATCAGAAGTACCCTCAGCAGATTGAATCCCTGCGGACTCCCCAGCTGCAGCCAAAACATTACCCTTATTGTTCTGTGCCATGGTGGATTGAATACCAGATGCATCATTCACACCAGATCGGGTACGATTAGAATTACCTCTTGCAACATACTGTCCCCTGTAATTATTGCGATTCCAATTATATGGCTGATACCCATAGTTATTCTGGCGATATGGCCTACAAAATCTGAAATTGCCATGGTTGTTATTGTTGAAACCTTGAGCACCCTCATAAGATCCTTCCTCAAAATTACTGAATCCCCCTTGAAACTCATCCCCCTCAAAACCTTGATCGAAAGAAGAATTTCTGCTAGAATTTCTATTGCCAAAATTCTGATTGGATGAAGACCCAAATTGAAACTGCGAATTAGAACCAGTACGAAGCATATGAGGGGGCAAACCTAGAGGCTGCTTGGAGCCTTGATCACTGATGACCCACAAGTATAGGGGATCGCAACAGTCTTCGAGGGAAGTAAAGCCCAAATTTATTGATTCGACACAAGGGGAGCCAAAGGATATTTATAAGCCTTAATAGATGAGTTGTCAATTCAGCTGCACCTGGAAACAGACTTGCTCACAGCGGTTTATCAGTAGCAACAGTTTTATAGTGGTGACAGTAGTGAAACAATAACAACAATAGTAAAATAAAAGCGGTAATAGTAGCAATAGTAAACAGTAGGATCAAATACTGTAGGCATAGGGATAGATGTATGTGGTGACCCAGCATACTACTGCATGTTGTAGTATACAAGTCATTGACATAACACTCGTGAAGCACCAATTCACAAATATTACATCCCTCAGAGTGGTACAACAGAAACATAGCGGTCTTTATTCAAGCACTAAATATTACAAGCCATAATGTTACAAAGGACTCCAGTTCCTCCTCGATCCAAAGAGGAACACTAGATGGTTCTAAGTTGATACTACAAACCTTAGCTACAAACAAAAGTAGTAAACTAAACATGATGCCCAACTCTAGTCGTTTTATTCTAGGTGTTCGATGCGACCAAAGCTTCTATCCTATGACTCTAGTTGTCGGCCTCCTCCTCGAGTCCTTCGTCGGGACCATAGGAGATGGTGTAGTCGATGCCTTCGACTCCTCCTATTAGATCCGGTTCTTCATAGTAGACCTCCTCGTAGTCCTCCAGGCATCCTTCGGTTTCTTCAAACAGGCCCTCCGAGTCTAAGCAAGGGTTAAAAGGGAGTAGGGTGAGTAACGAGCGTTACCCAGCAAGTTCATTTAATAGCATAGAGGTGTTTGATGCACTAGCTGCGACCATAGACTAGAAAGTCTTAGGCCAAATGCAGTTTTTATAATCATTTCTTCAAAGATTGATTTTATTCAAAGAGCTATGTCCGTCAGTCTTCACAGGTTGATTAGAGCTTCGATGGGCTCCTTTCCTGCCATGTTCATAGCTCCTTGCTGGAACAGGGAGTGTCTTGATACTTTTTGTACACTCTGCAGAGGTGGTCACTTGTACCCATAGGAGATCAACGCTTTGCTGCACGACCAGGTGTACTTTCCCATCCATACTTCCTTGGTATGTGGCCCAGCCATTAATCCGAGCCAATCACTATTCCTTCCCGCGACCTTGCATACCCACCCTTTTGCGGCTCCAACTTCGGTTTGCTACCCTCGCCGGTCTACACTTTGATAGTTGCCGACCTCGGCATACTTGTCCTTCCTGACAATGAGTTACCCCCACCGGTTTGGTTACGCACTTTGGGTAACACCAGCCTCGGCACTCTACCCCCGTCGTTGCCACAATCCATCATAGACCGCCAGAATCGTGGAATCAATAGGGGGATTCCACCCATCCCGAAGCTCCACGCATGGAGACAACTGCTCCGAAATGGCGCGTCCGTTGATATGCAAGAGGGAAAAGATACAGCTGACTCTTCCGTCCCATTCCAGACCCTATGGTTGACCGTATTTTATGACACAAGAATCACTGGCGATATTGGTTATTATATTAATCCTAGGTGAACATTCCAGTTACAGTGGGACCTCCACCATACTCTTACCATGGTCCCACTACCCACCTTCCTAGGTCGACAACCACCATGGTTGCTAACCACTAGTCATATTCATTCAAGAAAAGCAGAACCTCTGCTTTTGAATGCAATCATAATAATAATACCACCGGTATATTTGCAAGTACTTTGTTAAAGATAAACAAGAGATATGAGCAAGAGTGAACTTGCCTGCAAACTGCAAGGTAGTGCAGTTGGATTTGTTGAAGTGACCCGGGACCTCGGGTTCTGGAAAACAGCATCATTGTCCGATAAGGGCAATAGTTAAATATTCAAATAATGCATCCCTTTAAAGTGTGTGTGTTCCCTTTATACCCCCCAAAAGTGTTCTATTCTTATCCTAGGATTTATATACTCCTTTTATGATTTTAAAGAGTATATGTTATCAATTGCTTCATTCAAGAATATTCTTCAATATCCTGGAATGGAGTTCAATTTTGATAATGAGTTCTATTCTAATTAGGTTTTTCTTAGATATCTCACAACTAGAGAAAAAGTCTTTTAAAGTTCTCTTTCCTATTTATTTTTATAGGGTGATTTATTAAAAGTGTATATACCCTAATTATGAATTTATCAGAGTATATATTAGGTGAAATTCATTCAAGAATACTAAGGACAAATTCTTGAATGAATTTACTTGATTTTATTTCAAGAATGTTATTTCCCTTTTACTTTCTCATTTAAATCATTTCTAGAGGTTTTTCCTTAAAAAAAACTTCATAACTCAATTATGAATAAATCTTTTCTTGCTCACAAAAATCACTATTTATGTGATTAAAAGGTCAAAAATCATTTAAAGTTATTTTTACAACTCAAGTTTATTTTTTGCTTTTAATTGGGTGTTAAAAGGTTTTCCTAAAAAATCTCTTTATTTTATTCAATTTTCTGTTTTAAAATCTTGTTAAAACCCTCTCTCTCTCTCTGCCAGACCTGGCCCACCTGTTGGGCCGGGCCCACCTATCGGCGCCAGCCTACCTGGTCGAACCCGACTAGGTGGTTTCGGCCAGCCTGACCGGTCGCACCCCCCTCGCTCGCTCTCGTCCTCTTCCTCGTGCTCGCTTTGGCGACTGCATCGCCTCATCGCCGCCGCGCTCGATTTCGACGTGCTCCGCCGGAGTCCGCCGCTGAGATGGTTACCAATCGATAGATCAAGCGATGGTGCTCCCTCCTGTCCGCGAGATCTTGTCGATTACCCCTAGATGCTCTCGTCTCCTTCGCCTCCGAAGCTCTGGATCTTGGCCATGGCAACCTCGAGCTTGATCTCGAGTTGCTTGGCCTTCTCCACGGCGAGATCTGGTGTGTGGCGAGTTAGGTGATACACCGACATGTCGTCGACGACTTTCCCTGGCTTGATGCCATCGTGGCCGTGCGGGCACTGCCTCGCCATGCCACGGTGGTATCTCCTGGGCGTCGAGTAAGTGTTTCCCCTCCTCTTGTCTCCTCTGTGCCCTCCTGGAACTTGCTCTGTGCTCTCCTGGAGCTTGCTTTGTGTTCTCCTGGAGCTTGCCCTGGCCATGCTCACCTGGAGCTTGCCCTGGCCATGCTCACCTGGAGCTTGCCCTGGCCATGCTCACACAGATGCACTGGGATTCCTCCCCAAGCTTGCACTAGTGCAGTGAAGTTAAGCTGGCTGTGATGTGTGTTTCTAGGCTCCATGATCACTCCTTATCCATTTAGCTTGCTATTAAAGCTTGATCATGAGTATGCTTGCTACTACTGTCAGTTAGACATAGCTTCAGTTAACACTATTAACTAAAGCTTGTTGGTTTCAGTTAGCTGAATGCTATGGTGATTTGTTACTATTTAATTATGCAGTTACTGCTGTTGCTTGATTAGCTAAAAGCTTGCTAGTGGCTGGTCTTGATCAATTTCATCAAGTGCATGGATAACTATGTGTTAGTTATCTCTGAATGTTGCTGTTAATTGAGATGTGCTGTTAACAGTCTCATTGCACTTTCTTGTAGTGCTTCTGTTGTGCTGATATAATGATGCATACTTGTTCTATTGAGCTTGGTTATTCCTAGCTGTGATGCTAAATTCCATGGCTGCTGTTGTGGTTCTTGCAGTGGTCTTTGGCTATTTGCTTTAATGTGATACCTCCTTGGGGTGTTTACAGTGACTGTGGGTGTTGGCTGCTTAATTAAGTGTTCTTCAGAGTGGATCACCCTCTATGGTGGTCTGTTGGTGGCTTAATTGATTAAAAGTGTCCCTGTCCACTTTTCCTAGATGCTTATTTAAACTTGATCAATTTTTATTGACAAAGCTGATGGTTATCTAGGTTTAGGCCTTAGTCTTGTTAGCTAGGCAACCCATGTGCCACTCCTGGCCTTGCTCTTATTTCTGTGAGTATTTCCTTTGAGAAATTCCCAGGTAAGATTTTGTGTTAGGGAGTAGGTGTTGTGGATGGCCTGGTCTTCAAGATCATGGCCTCCTAGACATCCAAATGATGACCAAAGCCCTTGTTTCATCAAGCTTTGCTTGATTACTGTGTGGTTGTGCTCTGTGCAGTCTGCCTGGGAGAATAACTTGTGAGTTTTCTCCCAGCACTTATGTGTGCTGTGGTTTAATAATAACCTGCTGCTGAAGAGTAGCTTGTTCTTCTAGAATAATTCTGATTTCCTGCTTCTTGTGGCAAGCCTGCTCCTCCTAGCTGCTTGACCTAGTTCCTAGTTGAACTATGTGACCATGTTGGTCTTTGGCTTTGATGGATGGTTTGATTTGATGGTGTGCTGGGGTGTGAATCTTCCCTGTTGCTCAACACATGAGCAGGGTTGATTGTGTGGTGGTGATTCAGTGATGGTGATGTGGTCTTGACTGTGGTGGTGTTCTTGGTGTGTTGCTATTGGTGGTGTGGTGGTGTTGTTCTTGGTCGGTTGTGTTCTTGGCCGAGCAAATTTCCCCTCCGTGGTGCTTTTATACTGGCCTTTGTTACCTGGGGGCTTGACACCTTGATGCATGAATTTGGTGAGTGTGCTGCTGTGGGCTGGCTTGCCCATCTCGGCTGCCTTGAGATATTTTCACTCGGGAGCTTGGTGATAAGCTCAAAATTTTGATGATTATCTACAGTGGCATAGTTATTCTTGACTGCCACTTGGTAATTACCATTCTTGGCGATTTTTGCTTGTTTATAACTTGTTTGCAGGTGTCAAGAAGAAAAGAAGAAAGGAAAGAAAGAAAGAAAGAAGACATATAGTTTTCTTTTTTAGAATTTGTAACTTGTAATCTTTCTATTCTCCTGTTGTAACATTCTTTTATTCTTTCCAATTTGTAATTATTCTTTTATTCTTGAATTATGTAAAGACAATGTAATATGTGTTGATGATCAATAAAGCTCAAGTTTTCTCTCTCTTTATTGATGTTTATATTTCTAAATATTCTTTCTTTATTAATATTTATCCTTTCTAAATGTGTCTTTTAATTTTAAATTCAATCATTCAAGATTCAAATTCAAACTTGATTCAAATCCCAATCTAAGTTCAAAAGCTTTGGATAGGCTGTCCTTAGATCCTCTTCCTTTTCCCATGTAGCTTGTCTTTTCGGGTGATGCTTCCATCGTACTTTGTAATAATTGATGGCTCTGTTACGGAGTTGCTTCCAATTCTCTGCCAGAATCTTTGATGGTTCTTCAACATAAGTCAAATCAGCTTGCAATTCAATCTCATTGTAGGATATAGTTTCTTCCGGTGTCTTCATACACTTGCGATGTTGAGAAGCATGAAACACATTATGGACTTTGGATAGTTCCTTTGGCAGTTCTAACTCAAAGGCTACTCCTCGACTCTGACTCAGAATCTTGAATGGTCTAATATATCTTGGGCTAAGCTTTCCCTTGACTCCAAAACGATGTACTCCCTTCATGGGGCTAACCCTTAGATAAACCATGTCCCCAACTTGCGGTTCCCATATCCTTCTCTTGGAATCTGCATAGCTTTTCTGTCAACTTTGAGCAATCTTCAATCGGTCTCGAATAATATCAATCACATATTGTTTCTCCTTGACGTAGTCTGGTTGAAACTCCTTACTGGCTCCTGGTTCATACCAGCAAATAGGTGATCAGCACTTCCTTCCGTAGAGTGCTTCAAATGGTGCCATTTGGATACTGCTTTGGTAACTATTGTTATAAGAGAACTCTGCCAGTGGTAAGTGCTCCTCCCATGATCCTCCGAAGTCTAAAGCACATGCTCGGAGCATATCCTCCAAAATCTGATTGGTCCTTTCAGTTTGGCCTCCCGTCTGTAGATGGTAAGCAATACTAAAGTCCAGTTTGGGTCCTAAAGCTTCATGTAGTTGCGTCCAAAAAGCTAAAGTGAATACGGATCCTCGATCCGATACTATTGTCTTGGGTACTCCATGCTTGCTTACTATCTCTTGAACATACAGATTTATCAACTTCTCTCCAGAATCTTTCTGATTGACAGCTAAGAAATGTGCACTTTTAGTCAGTCGGTCGACTATTACCCAGATCATGTCTTTCTTCTTCGGTGTCAGTGGTAATCCTGTGATAAAGTCCATTCCAATCTCTTCCCACTTCCACTCGGGAATACTCAAAGGTTGCATAAGTCCAGCAGGACTCTGATGTTCAGCCTTCACTCTCTGACAGGTATGACATTTAGATACGAACTTAGCTATCTCCTGCTTCATATTATTCCACCAGAACAATTCCTTAAGATCCATGTACATCTTGGTGCTCCCCGGATGTATTGAATATGGTGTTTCGTGTGCCTCCTTAAGTATCAATTCCTTGATTTCCGATATGTCCGGCACACATATTCGGTCATGAAACCAAAGTGAATTAAAATCACCTAAACAGAACTCTGATGGTCTACCTTCCTCAATCCTCCGGATTTCTTCGGCAATAAATGCATCTTCATCTTGCCTTCGAATTATCGTGTACTTGAGATCACTATGTCATTCTTCCATCACCTTCTCGGTAGACAAACTACCTAGGGATTGTACTTAAGACATTGGATCTCTAACCTTTCCAAATCCATAAGTAATTCCTTGGGAAGTTCTCGGTTCATCGGTTGGGTGTCTGTACTCTTTCTGCTTAAGGCGTCGGCTACCACATTGGCTTTCCCCGATGTATAGTTGATGGTCAAATCATAATCTTTGATCAATTCTAACCATCTGCGTTGCCTCATATTCAATTCTTTTTGAGTGAAGAAGTATTTGAGACTTTTGTGATCTGTATAAAGTTCACACTTGGCTCCATAAAGAAAATGCCTCCATCCTTTTAGTGCAAACACTACGGCTGCTAGTTCCAGATCATGTGTTGGATAATTAACTTCATGTGGTCGTAATTGCCTCAACCCATATGCTATCACCTTTCTATCTTGCATCAAAACACACCCAAGTCCGTTCTTGGATGCATCACAATATACGATATAGTCTTTGCCAGTTTCTGGTATGGCTAACACAGGTGCTGTGGTTAGCTTCTCCTTGAGTGTTTTAAAACTTGCCTCACATTCATCTAACCAAACAAACAGTGTATTCTTCCACAGTAACTTGGTCATTGGTCCTGCAATCTTAGAGAACCCTTCTATAAACCTTCGGTAGTATCCTACCATTCCCAAAAATCCTCTAATCTGTTTGACATTCTTTGGTGACTCCCATTCCAAAACAGATGCTACCTTGCTTGGATTTACTGCTATACCTTCTTTACTGATTACGTGTCCAAGGAACTCTACTTGGTCTAGCCAGAATTCACACTTACTGAACTTGGCATACAACTGATGTTCTCATAAAATCTGTAAAGCAATCCTCAAGTGCTTGGCATGTTCTTCCTTGTCCTTGGAGTAGATCAAAATATCATCTATGAATACAATCACAAATTTGTTCAAGTAGGGCATAAAGATCTTGTTCATGAGGTTCATGAAGATCGCGGGTGCATTTGTCAATCCAAAAGGTACAACTAAATACTCATGATGTTCGTACCTAGACACAAAAGTTGTTTTTGGAACGTCCTCCTTCTTGATCTTAATCTGGTGATACCATGATCGAAGATCTATCTTTGAAAATACTCTGGCTCCTCTGACTTGATCAAATAAGTCTTGGATTCTTGGCAAGGGATATTTGTTCTTGATTGTGACATTGTTGAGGTTTCTGTAGTCTCTGTACATTCTACATCCTCCATCCCGCTTATCAACGAAGATTACTGGTGTTCCCCAAGGCGAAATACTTTCTTGAATGAAGCCTTTCTGTTCTAGCTCATCCAGCTATTCCTTCAACTCTACTAACTCTTTGGGTCCCATCTTATATGGTGCCTGAGCTATTGGTGCTATGCCTAGAATTAAGTCAATAGTGAACTCAATTTCCCTATCTGGTGGCATTCCTGGTAGTTCCTGCATAAACACGTCTTGGAATTCATTAACCACTGGAATATCTTCAAGTCTTGATTCCTTTAGAGCGTTGAGTTGTAGTTGAATTTCAATATGTGCATGTCGGTCACCTTGGTACACTATCCTTCCTCCTCTTGGGCTTCTAAGTGACACAGTTTTCTCTCTGCAATCAATCTGAGCTCCATTCTCCTGTAACCAATCCATTCCAAGGATTACAGCCATATCCTTCATAGGGATGAGAAAAAGATTGGCTAGGTAAATGCAATCGCAGATCATAATGACCTGCTATTGCCTAGGGTGAGTGACTAAGATCTTTCCCCCGTAGATAAAATAGTAATGGGGTACTCTAGCTTATTGCAAGGAATTCCATAAAGATCAACAAACTCTTGCAAAATGAATGAGGTAGTAGCACCAGTATCAAAAAGTACTTTGCCGGGATGAGATAGGATCTAAAGCGTACCTATCACGGTTTTATTGGACTGATTCACCTCCTCGAGGTTGGTGCAATTCAACTTCCCATAAGCTAACCTTTTATTTCTACCGCCTCCAAAACCTCCACCCCGGTGTGATCCTCCTCCTATACCTCGACCTCCAGTCCGGCCCCTTTTAGGATAGTCCTTTATCATATGTCCACCCTTCTTGCACCCAAAATAGATGATTCTGGGTTGTCGGCAATCTCTCTCTATGTGCCCTCATGCACCGCAACCACGGCAAACGATATCATTGTTCCCACTTGTAGTGCCACGAGGTGTAACATTCCCTCTGGACATGTACTTGGGTTTGAACTTGATATTAGGAGTTGGCTTGGTATCTGGATACCTCCTGGGTTCAATCCTGGCCTTCTTCCTCCTATCTTCTTGGACTTGCTTGAAATCATCTTCCATGGTTATGGCTGCATCGACAAGCTCTTGAAAATCTACTGCCTTTAACATCCTCAATTGTATCCTTGCGCCTGGGTGCAGTCCTCTCATAAATCGTTTCTTCCGCTTTTCATCGGTATTCATGTCCTCCAAAGCATAACGAGATAGAAGAGAAAATTCCTTGACATACTTCATAATAGGCTTGTCATTCTGCACAAGATTCTCAAACTCTCTTCTCTTCAATTCCATGATACTCTCTGGCACATTTGATTCTCTGAACTTCTTCTTGAATTCCTCCCAGGTGAATACCCTTCTTGGAGGATGTATAGCCACAACATTGTCCCACCATGCTGCTGCGGGTACACATAACAGATGTGTGGCATACCTAAGCTTCTCACTGTCATTGCAACTTACTGTGTTGAGCTTCCATTCAGTGTCCAATAACCAGTCTTCCGCGTCCATTGGCTCCAGTGCTGATGCAAAAGGAAGTGGTCTTGTATTTAGGAAATCTGCCAATGAGACTCCATGTACTCCATCATTTTGAACTTCACAATTACGGTCCATCACATCGTGCGCCATCTTTATTTGGCATTCAATAAGCATACGCTGCCTTTCATCTATAGTCCTCATGTACTGAGCAAAATCCTGCTGCGTAAGAAATGGTGGTGGTGGTAATGGTTCCCTTGCTGCTGCATCGGCTGCCTCCTTAGCCTTGGCTTCAGTCTCCATCCTCTGTTGTTCGAATTCTTCACCAACTACGGTTGCCATTCTATTCCCCTAACCCTGTTACATTAAGTGAAACTCATAGTTACACCATGCTTATGCTTTCTGAGCTCAACTTTATGCACAGTGTTAGTCACACAATAAAAATCCAAATAAAACATAGCCAAATCACACCAAACATATACCATGTATATACATGGGTAAAAAGAACATAGTGTTACATAACTTATCATCCTGTGAGTAACTACACTCACTTATTCAAACTGCGAAAGCAAATACTACATATTACACATATGGTACATATGTCACAAAACATGTCGCCTCCATATCTGTGGTGGTCCTCTACGGGTAGTCGCACTCCCGATACATCCCCGGTGTCCAACCGATAGCTCTTGATGTCCTTCTCAGTGATGCAGGGGCATAAGATGACTCCGCCGAGAAAAAGTCATAATCGGGTGTAGTACCTAAGTTGAAGTTAGTCATCCCCAGATAACTGCTCAACGATGGGTAAACAACATTGGTGGTACCCCTTTCCATCTTAGGCCTGGAGCATTCTCCACGCTCCATGTGAGTAGGTAACTCCTCCTCCGCATCTGACTCTATCTCAATAGGCTTCCCCGCCACGTCTCCAGTGCGGTGAACAACCCTAAACTGACTCATGACCTCATGCTCCGAATCACATGGAATCGGGTCTCCGGCCGTTCCCATATACTCACCGAAACGCCAACCCATGGAGTTTCCCACTAGACTATCGTTATGAGGCATTCCCCATGACTCCAAATCTGCCTCGTATCCGGCTCCAGTCAAGCCGTGTGCAAAGTGTGCTGGTGGCATCTCCGGTTCAGCCTCGGGCTCGAACTCCCGCTCCTCGGGATCTACCTCCTCATCTAAGTTGATAAAATCTCCAGTCGAAAAGGCTGGAGTAGGTGCCCTCAGTGGTTCAGAGTCTCCCCTGTACACCATGGAGTAGGTGTCGACTCAGTGATCTCGTCCACTAGACTCTATATCTCTCCCACAAGTGCTCCGTGAACGTGGTAGAACACGCTGAGCAGATGCTTACACCTATCCCTGTGCTCTGCTGCGGCATGTGGGTGTCTCTTCGCAAACTTGTAACTATCCCGACAAGGATCTTCTCCTTCCTCCTCGTGTGGGATGTGCATAAACTTAGTACCCAATAACTTCTCCATTTTATGCTCACGGATATCAGTTATGGCCTTCATCACGGCTATCTTGTAAGCTACACTAACTGTGCGTGCCTCTCCAGCTGGCACGATCACGCTCATGCCCAGTTTGGCAGGAAGCATCATCCCTACCTTGTACTTCTGGAAGACTTTACCCTCATAATAAGCATACTTCTTGACCGGAATACGGGTTTCACACCCACACTCTAGCAAGATGCCTCACAAAATATCAGATAGGTTCCCGTCATAGTCGTCCAGAGTCACATCCCTAACTTGCACGGTGCTTGACGGCCTTGTGCGTGCCATCCTGGAAGTATAAAAGATAAAAATTAGTACATGATGCATCATAATAGTAACAATAAAGAATTATAACACTAAAAACTATGACCTTGTTATTCTCAAGTGAATAACATCATGACAATTTTAGAGAACTCTTTACTATTCCTATTTGACTCCTACAGGTCGTTCCCATTAACTAGGCATCCAACCTAAGGTCAAAGCTTTTGCTCTGATACAAATTGTGGTGACCCAGCATACCACTGCATGTTGTAGTATACAAGTCATTGACATAACACTCGTGAAGTACCAATTCACAAATATTACATCCCTCAGAGTGGTAAAACAGAAACATTGCGGTCTTTACTCAAGCACTGAATATTACAAGCCATAATGTTACAAAGGACTCCAGTTCCTCCTCGGTCCAAAGAGGAACACTAGATGGTTCTAAGTTGATACTACAAACCTTAGCTACAAACGAAAGTAGTAAACTAAACATGATGCCCAACTCTAGTCGCTTTATTCTAGGTGTTCGATGCGACCAAAGCTTTTATCCTACGACTCTAGTTGTTGGCCTCCTCCTCGAGTCCTTCATCGGGACCATAGGAGATGGTGTAGTCGATGCCTTCGACTCCTCCTGTTAGATCTGGTTCTTCGTAGTAGACCTCCTCGTAGTCCTCCGGGCTTCCTTTGGTTTCTTCAAACTGGCCCTCCGAGTCTAAGCAAGGGTTAAAAGGGAGTGGGGTGAGTAACGAGCGTTACCTAGCAAGTTCATTTAATAGCATAGAGGTGTTTGATGCACTCGCTACGACCATAGACTAGAAAGTCTTAGGCCAAATGTAGTTTTTATAATCATTTCTTCAAAGATTGATTTTATTCAAAGAGCTATGTCCATCAGTCTTCACAGGTTGATTAGAGCTTCGATGGGCCCCTTTCCTGCCGTGTTCGTAGCTCCTTCTCCGAACAGGGAGTATCTTGATACTTTTTGTACACTCTGCAGAGGTGGTCACTTGTACCCATAGGAGATCAACGCTTTGCTGCACGACCGGGTGTACTTTCCCATCCATACTTCCTTGGTATGTGGCCCAGCCATTGATCCGAGCCAATCATTGTTTCTTCCCGCGACCTTACATACCCACCCTTTTGTGGCTCCAACTTCGGTTCGCTACCCTCGCTGGTCTACACTTTGGTAGTTGCCGACCTCGGCATACTTGTCATTCCTGACAATGAGTTACCCCCACCGGTTTGGTTACGCACTTTGGGTAACACCGGCCTCGGCACTCTACCCCCGTCGTTGCCGCAATCCATCATAGACCGCCAGAATCATGGAATCATTAGGGGGATTCCACCCATCCCGAAGCTCCGCGCAGGGAGACAACTGCTCTGAAACGGCGCATCCGTTGATATGCAAGAGGGAAAAGATACAGCTGACTCTTCCATCCCATTCCAGACCCTATGGTTGACCATATTTTACGACACAAGAATCACTGACGACATTGGTTATTAATCCTAGGTGAACATTCCAGTTACAGTGGGACCTCCACCATACTCTTACCATGGTCCCACTGCCCACCTTCCTAGGTCGACAACCACCATGGTTGCTAACCACTAGTCATATTCATTCAAGAAAAGCAGAACCTTTGCTTTTGAATGCAATCATAATAATAATACCACCAGTATATTTGCAAGTACTTTATTAAAGATAAACAAGAGATATGAGCAAGAGTGAACTTGCCTGCAAACTGCAAGGTAGTGCAGTTGGATTTGTTGAAGTGACCCAGGACCTCGGGTTCTGGAAAATAGCATCATTGTCCGATAAGGGCAATGGTTAAAGATTCAAATAATGCATGCCTTTAAAGTGTGTGTGTGTTCCCTTTATACCCCCAGAAGTGTTCTATTCTTATCCTAGGATTTATATACTCCTTTTATGATTATAAAGAGTATATGTTATCAACTGCTTCATTCAAGAATATTCTTCAATATCCTGGAATGGAGTTCAATTTTGATAATGAGTTCTATTCTAATTAGGTTTTTCTTAGATATCTCACAACTAGATAAAAAGTCTTTTAAAGTTCTCTTTCCTATTTATTTTTATAGGGTGATTTATTAAAAGTGTATATACCCTAATTATGAATTTATCAGAGTATATATTAGGTGAAATTCATTCAAGAATACTAAGGACAAATTCTTGAATGAATTTACTTGATTTTATTTCAAGAATGTTATTTCCCTTTTACTTTCTCATTTAAATCATTTCTAGAGGTTTTTCCTTTAAAAGAAAACTTAATAACTCAATTATGAATAAATATTTTCTTGCTCACAAAAATCACTATTTATGTGATTAAAAGGTCAAAAATCATTTAAAGTTATTTTTACAACTCAAGTTTATTTTCAGCTTTTAATTGGGTGTTAAAAGGTTTTCCTAAAAAACCTCTTTATTTTATTCAATTTTCTATTTTAAAATCTGGTTAAAACCCTCTCTCTCTCTCTCTCTCTCTGCCAGACCTGGCCCACCTGTTGGGCCAGGCCCACCTATCGGCGCCAGCCTACCTGGTTGAACCCGACTAGGTGGCTTTGGCTAGCCCGACCGGTCGCACCCCCCTCGCTCGCTCTCGTCCTCTTCCTCGCGCTCGCTCTGGCGACTGCATCACCTCGCTGCTGCCGCGCTCGATTTTGACGAGCTCCGCCATGCTCACCTGGAGCTTGCCCTGGCCATGCTCACCTGGAGCTTGCCCTGGCCATGCTCACCTGGAGCTTGCCCTGGCCATGCTCACCTGGAGCTTGCCCTGGCCATGCTCACCTGGAGCTTGCCCTGGCCATGCTCACTCAGATGCACTAGGGTTCCTCCCCAAGCTTGCACTCGTGCAGTGAAGTTAAGCTGGCTGTGATGTGTGTTTCTAGGCTCCATGATCACTCCTTGTCCATTTAGCTTGCGGTTAAAGTTTGATCATGAGTATGCTTGCTTCTACTGTCAGTTAGACATAGCTTCAGTTAACACTATTAACCAAAGCTTGTTGGTTTCAGTTAGCTTAATGCTATGGTGATCTGTTACTGTTTAATTATGCTAAAAGCTTGCTAGTGGCTGGTCTTGATCAATTTCATCAAGTGCATGGATAACTGTGTGGTAATTATCTCTGAATGTTGCTGTTAATTGAGCTGTCCTATTAACAGTCTCACTACACTTTCTTGCAGTGCTTCTGTTGTGCTGATATAATGATGCATACTTTTTCTATTGAGCTTGGTTATTCCTAGTTGTGATGCTAAATTCCATGGCTGCTGTTGTGGTTCTTGCAGTGGTCTTTGGCTATTTGCTTTACTGTGATACCTCCTTGAGGTGTTCACAGTGACTGTGGGTGTTGGCTGCTTAATTAAGTGTTCTTGAGAGTAGATCACCCTCTGTGGTGGTCTGCTGGTGGCTTAATTGATTAAAAGTGTCCCTGTCCACTTTCCCAGATGCTTATTTAAACTTGATCAATTTTTATTGACAAAGCTGATGGTTATCTAGGTTTAGGCCTTAGTCTTGTTAGCTAGGCAACCCATGTGCCACTCCTGGCCTTGCTCTTATTTCTATGAGTATTTCCTTTGAGAAATTCCCAGGTAAGATTTTGTGTTAGGGAGTAGGTGCTGTGGATGGCCTGGTCTTCAAGATCATGGCCTCCTGGACATCCAAATGATGACCAAAGCCCTTGTTTCATCAAGCTTTGCTTGATTACTGTGTGGCTATGCTCTGTGCAGTCTGCTTGGGAGAATAACTTGTGAGTTTTCTCCCAGCACTTATGTGTGTTGTGGTTTAATAATAACCTGCTGCTGAAGAGTAGCTTGTTCTTCTGGAATAATTCTGATTTCCTGCTTCTCATGGCAAGCCTGCTCCTCCTAGCTGCTTGACCTAGTTCCTAGTTGAACTATGTGACCATGTTGGTCTTTGGCTTTGATGGATGGTTTGATTTGATGGTGTGCTGGGGTGTGAATCTTCATGTTGCTCAACACATGAGCAGGGTTGATTGTGTGGTGGTGATTCAGTGATGGTGATGTGGTCTTGACTGTGGTGGTGTTCTTGGTGTGTTGCTGTTGGTGGTGTGGTGGTGTTGTTCTTGGTTGGCTGTGTTCTTGGCCGAGCAAATTTCCCCTTTGTGATGCTTTTATACTGGCCTTTGTTACCTGGGGGCTTGACACCTTGATGCATGCATTTGGTGAGTGTGCTGCTGTGGGCTGGCTTGCCCATCTCGGCTGCCTTGAGATATTTTCACTCGGGAGCTTGGTGATAAGCTCAAAATTCTGATGATTATCTACAGTGGCATAGTTATTCTTGACTTCGTAATTACCATTCTTGGCGATTTTTGCTTGTTTATAACTTGTTTGCAGGTGTCAAGAAGAAAAGAAGAAAGGAAAGAAAGAAAGAAAGAAGACATATAGTTTTCTTTTTAGAATTTGTAACTTGTAATCTTTCTATTCTCCTGTTGTAACATTCTTTTATTCTTTCCAATTTGTAATTATTCTTTTATTCTTGAATTATGTAAAGACAATGTAATATGTGTTGATGATCAATAAAGCTCAAGTTTTCTCTCTCTTTATTGATGTTTATATTTCTAAATATTCTTTCTTTATTAATATTTATCCTTTCTAAATGTGTCTTTTAATTTTAAATTCAATCATTCAAGATTCAAATTCAAACTTGATTCAAATCCCAATCTAAGTTCCAAAGCTTATAACTAGGGTTTTAGTTATCTAATCCATCAATTCCCACAAGCAATAGATCAAAAGAGTTCATGTCCAATTCTTTCGCACTCTGAGAGTATACCATACCCCCTCGAAGAGAGATTCGATCACTCTTAGGTTTTAGTGATAAAAGCATGAAAAAATCCTGTAATTTCAGATGCAATGCACAAAAGCCCTCTAACTACCCCGGAGTTGTCCTACGTTCTGGGATGTTGCAATGTACGGGCGTTGCATGGATAAGATAATTCATGAAATCAGTGAGACATGGGCAATTGCAGATAAATAATGATAAAGCATCCTAGTACTAAACAATCATAGGCATGTGTTCCGTATATAGTCGTACGTGCTCGCAATGAGAAACTTGCACGACATCTTTTGTCCTACCAGCCTGTTGCAGCAGGGCCTCAAGGGAAACTACTGGCAATTAAGGTACTCCTTTTAATAAAGTACCGGAGCAAAGCATTAGCACTCAGTGAACACATGTGATCCTCACATCATAGCCATCCCCTCCGGTTATCCCAATTTCTGTCACTTTGGGGTCTCGGGTTCTGGACAACAATATGTGTATCCAACTTGCAGGTAAGACCATAAACAACAAGTATCATCATAAAAAAAAGTTCAGATCTGAAATCATGGCACTCAGGCCCAAAGTGACAAGCATTAAGCACAACAAGTTGCAACAATGTCATATGCACTAATAAAAGATACTAGGCACTATGTCCTAACAATCTCATAGCAAATTACATGAATGATCTCATCCAATCCCTACCATCCCCTTCGCCTACAGCGGGAATTACTCACACATGGATGGGGGAGTCATGGATGGTTGATGGAGAGACGTCGGTGATGATGGTGATGAAGATCTCCTCCAAATCCCTGTCCCAGCAGGGTGCCAGAACGGAGTTTTTGGTTCTGAATCGCGGTTTCTGATGGTGGCAGCGTAGCGGAAGTCTATCTGGGAAAAATGCCGAACCCCCACTCCTTTTAGGTCAGAGGGTATATGTAGGCGGAAGGAGGGGTCGAGGCGATGGTCGAGGCGGCCTCACCACAGGTGGGCGCGGTCAGGCCTGGGCCGCGCCCCTTGGTGGTGTGGCGGCCTCCCAGCCCCTCTCCGTCTCGTTTTCTGGCTCCATGGGTCTTCTGGTGAAATAGGATTTTGGCAATATTTTCCCGGATTTTTACTAAAAGTTGGATTTCTGCACAAAAAGAGACACCAGAGCAATTCTCTGAAAACAGCGTTAGTCCGTGTTAGTTGCGTTCAAAACACACAAATTAGAGGAGAAACAATAGCAAAAGTGTTCGGGAAAGTAGATACGTTTTGGACGTATCAACTCCCCCCAAGCTTAGCTTATTGCTTGTCCTCAAGCAATTCAGTTAACAACTGAGTGCGGTAAAAGAAACTTTCACGAACACATTTACTTCATAAGATGTAAATATTCCCACTATATGATCGAATGCTTAAACAATTCATGGTAAGAGATATGCAGCTAATGTTATCTCATAGTCATGCAAGCTATGAAAGAGTGCCAACATACTAATAACAAGTAACATGAAATATAAGAAGTTGCAAGATTGTAATGCTCATAATAATATATGAAAGAGTGGTATCCCGCTTGCCTTTATTTGTGGAGCAAAACATAAATGCCGAGGCACCTCTGAAGTTCAAGGGAAGACTACAAGTAGAAATATCAAAGATACAAGCATCAAAGTTAAACCACAATCAACCATGTTCTAGGACAAGCACATTACACTAAGAATAACAGCTATGCTCTCAAGAAGGTGCTGAAAGTTAGAAGATAAAGACTCAACATAAAAGTAAAAGAAAGGCCCTTCGCAGAGGGAAGAAGTGATTTAACATGTGCTAGAGCTTTTCATTTGTAAAACAGAGATAAAAGATTATTTTGAGAGGTGGTTGTTTCATGTCAACGACTGGCAATGGGGACTTGATATCTTCCATAATAAACAAGTGAGAGCGGTTCCGAGTTCTTTGAAAATTTGGCACATTGGTGCTCTTTTTATAAAGCTTTGGCGCTCCTCCCCACCTTTTTCCTTTCTCAAACCATGGCTAACTGATTCCATCGGGTGCCCACCAACTTTCACATACCATGGAGGAGTGCTCTTTTTCTTTTCTTTTTTAGATTTAGATTACAATGGTCTGACCAACTCCCTTGCAAAATTAATGAGGAGCAGATGAAGCTGCCTAGTCAAGGGGTACTCAATTTAATATGGAAGATAGCAATTCCGACCACTACGGCCTCAGGAGCTAAAAACAGTGGCACAAAACGAGAAGTAGTTGAAAGTTTTGAAAGGTACCAGATGAAAATTTACTTGGAATGGCTTGCAAATACCATGCATAGGAATTTATGGTGGACTCTTTTGGGATTACTTGGTTTTTAGGAGTTGGATGCACGAGAAGTATTCCCTCTTAGTACAAGTGATGGCTAGCAAAAAGACTGGGAAGTGACAATTGAGAGAGCAATAGCTGTTATAATCATGCTTGCGACAAAACAAAATTAATATAGGCATAAAAATGATACAGAAACTCTGAGGCAAAGTAAATCATAGAGGCTTAATTGACTTTTTGTTCAATCATGTGCATGCTTGAACATGTGCCAAGTCAATTCAAATGAAACTTTCAGAGGAGGATACCACAATATCATACCATATTATGAATAAAACAATGCAAGCAAGCGTCTACATGACATGCTACAAACTATTAGTAGATTGGAACTAATCATATGAGAGCAAGAACTACAAAGCATCCATTAAATAACATATACCTTACGTGAACCGACTAAGCATGTCCACATAGATGAGTATATGTACAAAAATGAAAACAAATAGAGTTCATACCAGCCTCTTACCACATCTCGGATTGTCATATGTCATCATTATTGCCTTTCACTTGTGTGGCTTGAATAATATGAAGTGAATACCAAGCTCCAATGGAGTCACGGGAGACTGAATTCTGCAACAAACTTTACAAAACCGAAGAATAACAACAAATATTTTTGGGTTTTCGATTTTTGAAACAAGAACGGAAGGAAACAGCAATCAAAGAAAAATATTTTTGGATTTTTCAAGTATCAAACCGAAAATAGCAAGTAAAGCAAACCAAAGCTAGAAACTTAAAAGGCAAACAAAGAGAAACAACAAAAATATTTTTGGTCTTTTTGTGTTTTGGAAAGTAGAAATAAAAACGAGAAACAACAAAGGAAAGCGAAACATGGATATACAAAGTAGTGACAAAATATGATATGTAGATGAGTGAATCGTCGGCGTACCTCCCCCGAAGCTTAGGCTTTTGGCCTAAGTGGAGATCAATCCCAACTCGGCCAACTCGGCCATGAAGTGGCGCCTCCAAAGTGTGACGAAGAAGTACCTTCGTCCTGAAACGAGCTCTAGGACGCCCCGGTGTGGTATGCGGCGTAGTGATCGGCCGACGCCTCCTCTTCCTCCTGGTCCACTACGCCGTGCTGAACGTGGAAGCCGAGCAACCTAAGCTGCTTGTCCAACTCCTCCTTCGAGCGCGACCATGGCCTCCTATGAATAGTGAACAAACTGGACTGCGGCAAGGGAATTTCCATTTCCTCTTCATCAGTGAATAACATTCTATAAACTAATTTCCCTGCACATGAGTTAGCAGTAACAAAGTGATGGAGCTTCATGGCAGCAAGATCGAGCCTCTGTGGAGCCAACAATATATTATGAGGAGCAATAGAAAGTCCTAGAGCAGCAACAATGCGCGCAACAACAATGCCTCCGTAAATAGGACCCCTAGCGGCTAGGCGACAAGCAATAAGAGCATCGAGGTTATACTTCTTGCTAACATCAAGAGCGGTAGCTAGAAAAGCTAAATGATAGTTAGAGATATTGCTAGTGTTCCCCCTACCAAGAATGCTAGTGGCAAGATAGTAAGTAAAATATCTAATAGCTGGGAGTTGAATGTTTCTTATCTTGCCACGCTGTGCTATGCGGTCATCATCATTAGTTACTCCTCGGTAGAGCTCCAACAAATCAGTAGGTTGTTGCAGCATCTTCTTGGCTGTCCCAAACATGGGAATACCTAGAATATCACAAAACATCTCCAAAGACATGGTGATAGACTTATCATAAATCTTAAATGCAATGGAAGGCTTGAAATGAGAGTTAGTGAATTTAAAGCTTTCAATGAAAATCTTTGTGAGAATTGCATATTGATTACTCTCATCTGTCATGTATGTAGTCAATCCAACCCTGTGAATAAGGAGTAAGAAATCCTCAAGAATCCCCGCATCACTCAAAAAGTTAGCACAAGGAAAGGTGGATGTATGCGCATCTCCATCGTCTCCCTCAATGTTTGGTGACATAAGATCTTCATTGTAGGATATCCTATATTGAGTAGTAGATCTTGAAGGCCTTGATGACCTTGGTGCTTCTCTTTCAAAGACTTATCCATAGGTGTAGTTGTCCATTTCCTTTTTTTAACAAACCTCATAAAAAATAATTTTGAGACAAACAAATGTAGGCAACTACTATAGAGAGTTACTAGAGGGCTAACATGCATCAAAATAAAATTTCTAAGCAATAGAACAAGCATGCAAACTCATTTCACCTGCAGCCCATAGAGCTAAAATACTCAAGAAATACCCCACTAAACAAAATTCTACTTGGACAATCAAAGGAGTCACATACCGGAGAACAAATGCTCCAAATCTCAGCAACAAAGATGGGCTGAGCAAGGAGATCAAAAAATCGAGATGGAGAGCAGCAAGAACACGGGTCTGAGCTGGGGTGTTGAGATTTTTTAGGAGAGAGAAAGAAGTGGGGATGAAGAGTTAAGTGAGTGGCCAGGGGGTCCTCCCTCACCATAGGTGGGCGCGGCCAGGCTTGGGCCGCGCCCCCTGGTGGTGAGGTGGCATGGTGGGTCCCCCTGAGGTCTCCTAGGTGCCTCTCTGCCCCATTTTTGACATAAAAATTTAAAAAGATTTTTCTGGAATTTTTTGAGAAACTTTATTTTTGAGGATTTATCAGAAATTGACAACAGATTAGAAACTCGGGAAAATGAAGATGGAATGATTGCAAGCAAATCAAAACCAAGTATGCAGCAGCTCTAAGATACTCTAATCACGTAACTAACAAAGGGAACAAAAATGGTGAAAGTAAATATGAGTGAGGTAAAGTAAATACGGTGAAAACGAAGTTTCATTCATATAAAATCACTTTGTTAACAAGGTTGATCAAGTCTTGTTACCAAACTAATTTTATATGAGGCAAAACTTTGCATTTCACTATATGCTTATGTTACCTCGACCTTGATAGGCATAGTCCCAATCATAACAATTTTATATAATTCCTTGGGCTTTTGCTCTGAACAAATAATCTGACCAACTCTGATGGTCTCAACATTCTTGATTGAATTTAGAGCATTCTTTCTATCGATCTTCTTGGGAAAATAAACCATATACTCTTTGTCATTGACATTAAAAGTTACTTTCCCTTGATTGCAATTAATAACAACACCTGCAGTGTTTAGAAAAGGTCTCCCAAGAATAATAGACATATTATCATCTTCAGGCATTTCCAACACAACAAAGTCAGTTAATATCAAGCAACTGTTAGAAACTTGAACAGGAATATTTTCACATATACCAATAGGAATAGTAGTAGACTTATCAGCCATTTGCAAAGATATATCAGTTGATACCAATTTTTCTAAATCAAGTCTCTTATAAAGAGAAAAGGACATGACACTAACTCCGGCTCCCAAATCACATAAAGCAGTCCTAACATTGTTATTTTTAATGGAGCAAGGAATAGTTGGTATACCTGGATCTCCAAGCTTCTCCAGAACTTTACCATCAAAAGAATAATTAGCAAGTAAAGTGGAAATTTCCTCATTAGGAATCTTTCTCTTGTTAGTAACAATATCTTTCATATACTTTGAATAAGGAGGCATTTTAATAGCTTTAGTCAAAGGAATTTGCAGAAATAAAGGTTTCATCCATTCACAAAACCTGTTGTAGTGTTCTTCTTCCTTGGATTTATGTTTCTTACCAGGAAAAGGCATTGGTTTCTGCACCCAAGGTTCTCTCTCATTACCATGCTTGTTGGCAATGAAGTCTTCTTTTGTATACTTTGCATTCTTAGCAAGCTTTTCTGGTTCCTCTTCAACTTCTTCTTTATCGGGAGCATCACCTGGTTTAGTTTCAGCATCAGAAATAGAAACACTATTAGGATCTTTACCTACTTCAGAAGATTCTGCAACTGTTTTATGCTTCTTCTTCTTCTTCTTGGAAGGAATATCATCTCTTGAAGTGCGTTAAGAATCTTGTTCGATCCTCTTAGGATGTTCTTCAGGATATAAGGGGTCTTGAGTGGTAGCACCTCCTCTTGTGCGTATTTCACATGCTTGTTTTTCTCTTGCAGCATTAACTAGCAAATCTTTTTGCACCTTGGTAAGCTGATCAATTTGAGTCTGAACCATTTGAAAATGTTTAACCAGTATCTTCACATCCTTGGAGGTCCTCTCCACAATATCCTACAACTTGTTAATAGCTCTAGAATTTTCCAACAAATGATTCTGCACCCTTCTATTAAAATTATCTTGCTTAACAATAAAATTATCTAATTCATCTAAGCATTGATCAGGAGGTTTAGAGTAAGGAATATCTCTATCATCAAAGCGTTGGAGAGAGTGTACCTCAATAGTAGATGAGTGAGGGATTGGCTTACATAATTCTTCTATAGGAGGTAAATTATTCACATCTTCGGACTTAATACCTTTCTCTTTAAGAGATTACTTGGCTTCCCTCATAACTTCATCATTTAATTCAATCATTCCTCTCTTCTTCGGTGTTGGCTCTGTAGTCGGCACTGGTGTTGGTGTTGGTGTTGATGTTGACTCAACCAGAGTCCAATCATCATGATTCCGGCTTATTTTAGCCATTAATTCTTCAGCTTCAGCCGGAGTTCTTTTCCTAGAAACACAACTAGAACAACTATCCAGATATGTCTTAGATTCATCAGTTAGTCCATTATAAAATATATCAAGGAGTTCATTTTTAGGCAATGGCTCTTTAGGCAAAGCTCTAATTAAAGAACAAAACCTTGTCCAAGATTCAGGCAATATCTCTCCTTTTCCCTGTTCAAAGTCAAAGATTTTCTGCACAGTAGCATGTTGAGCACTAGCAGGAAAATATTTCTGAAAGAAAGCATTAACCAAAGCAATAGGACTATGAATAGATCCAGGAGACAAATTATTAAACCAAGTTTTAGCTGCATCTTTCAACAAAAAAGGGAAAATCTTAGCAACAAAGTAAGTGCGAAGCTTAATATCATCAGAAAACAAATTACTCAAAGTAGAAAGCTCATTTATGTGCTCCATAGCACTTTCATTTTTAGTACCACAAAAAGGGTCTTTCTCAACAATAGATATGTAAGATAAATCTAAAGAGATATCATAATCCTTATCTCTAATATTTATGGGAGAAGCAACAAACTTAGCATCAGGAGATAATTTATATCTAACGGCACATCTTGCTAGAAGTTCCTTAATAGCATTAGCATCACGAGTAGCCTGAGCTTCGGCAATAAAATCATCATCAAGCTCAATATAAGCATTATCAAAATCATCACTAGGACATTCCCTAGACTCAGGTGAACTAACATGTGTAACAGTGGTGTTTCCCATCTTAGCTCTAGCAATTGTAGCATCTAAAAAGGAACCTAGCGAACCACTCTCATCAAGCACAGTAGAAGCATCATCTAAATTATCAGTGGCATTTTCAAACTCAGCAGAAGAAGTAGCAGTAGCGTGTGCATGTGGTGGTGTAAGCAACTTACTCATAACAGATGGTGAATCAAGAGCAATAGAGGTGTTCAAAGTCGTACCTCTTCTTGTAGTGGATGGCAATATAGGAACTTTTCCATCACGAGGTTTACCCATGATGAAAGGATTGCAGCGAACAGTATGAATCCCAAGTGAACTTACAAATAAAGGTATGCTTCCTGGCAACGGCGCCACAAAATAGTCTTGATGACCCACAAGTATAGGGGATCGCAATAGTCTTTGAGGGAAGTAAAGCCCAAATTTATTGATTCGACACAAGGGGAGCCAAAGGATATTTATAAGCCTTAACAGATGAGTTGTCAATTCAGCTGCACCTGGAAACAGACTTGCTCGCAGCGGTTTATCAGTAGCAACAGTTTTATAGTGGTGATAGTAGTGAAACAATAACAACAATAGTAAAATAAAAGCGGTAATAGTAGTAATAGTAAACAGTAGGATCAAATACTATAGGCATAGGGGTAGATGTACGGGCATTGTATGGATAAGATAATTCATGAAATCAGTGAGACATGGGCAATTGCAGATAAATAATGATAAAGCATCCTAGTACTAAACAATCATAGACATGTGTTCCGTATATAGTCCTACGTGCTCGCAATGAGAAACTTGCACGACATCTTTTGTTCTACCAGCCTGTTGCAGCAGGGCCTCAAGGGAAACTACTGGTAATTAAGGTACTCCTTTTAATAAAGTACCGGAGCAAAGCATTAGCACTCGGTGAACACATATGATCCTCACATCATAGCCATCCCCTCCGGTTATCCTAATTTCTGTCACTTTGGGGCCTCGGGTTCCGGACAACAATATGTGTATACAACTTGCAGGTAAGACCATAAACAACAAGTATCATGATAAAACAATAACAAGTTCAGATCTGAAATCATGGCACTCGGGCCCAAAGTGACAAGCATTAAACACAACAAGTTGCAACAATGTCATATGCACTAATAAAAGATACTAGGCACTATGCCCTAACAATCTCATAGCAAATTACATGAATGATCTCATCCAATCCCTACCATCCCCTTCGCCTACAGCGGGAATTACTCACACATGGATGGGGGAGTCATGGATGGTTGATGGAGAGACATCGGTGATGATGGTGATGAAGATCTCCTCCAAATCCCCGTTCCGGCAGGGTGCCAGAACGGAGTTTCTGGTTCCGGATCATGGTTTCTGATGGTGGCGGCGCAGCAGAAGTCTATCTGGGAAAAATGCCGAACCCCCGCTCCTTTGTCAGAGGGTATATGTAGGCGGAAGGAGGGGTCGAGGCGATGGCCGAGGCAGCCTCACCACAGGTGGGCGCGGTGGTGTGGCGGCCTCTTAGCCCCTCTCCATCTCGTCTTCTGGCTCCGTGGGTCTTCTGGTGAAATTGGATTTTTGCAATATTTTTCCAGATTTTTACTGAAAGTTGGATTTCTGCACAAAAACGAGACACCAGAGCAATTCTGCTGAAAACAGCGTTAGTCCGTGTTAGTTGCATTCAAAATACACAAATTAGAGGAGAAACAACAGCAAAAGTGTTCGGGGAAGTAGATACGTTTTGGACGTATCAATCACCATTGCCCCTTTGAGCCTGCGAGTTGCTAGCCTGCAGCCCCCTTAGAGCATCCATCCTACCGTCACCACCGGAGCTAGAACCAGTGCAAGGAGGCTGGGATTGGCGCAGAGGAACGCTTTGGTTCCCACCCGATCCGCCTCTAGGGTTTGCAGCATTAGGCTCCGCCATACCCCGATCTCCACGAACAGCCGCCAAACCAGAGGTAGACGCTGATTGAAGTCTCGGGATAGCCCTAGGGATACCGAGGTATAAGCGCATGCGACGTGGACTCTTGATGGAGAGATTGGACAGTTTTGTCATCGGGCCCTCATGGCCTGTAATACACATATGGGGTTGAGACCGGGAGCTCCGAGTAAGAGCGTTTACCTTCGGCACTGTCTGGCGGAGCAGGTGTGGATCTCTGGGCCTCATGCCCGCTCAAACCACGTCCAGCAAAGGCCTCTTGCCCGTTTAGCTATTTTTTTGAAACGAGGTTCTGTCCTCTTCAGTTTGACCAGGATGGCGAGGCTTGCAGCGCGGGTCGTCGGCCATGTACTTTGAGAAGACAGAGGTCCTTGTGCCTATTGCTGGTTTGAATCATGGAGGATGCTTTCATGAATAGGTACCAGCCTGCATGTTTTTCTAGTTCTGATTCTGGAAAGGAAGTACCAATGCACTTTCTTGTGTTATCAGACGATGATATTTTGTCTTTCTTCCCGTCGTCTTGTTTATAAGATTGAGTCTGATTGTCAGCTTCATATTATGCAATCAGTTTCAGAGAGCTCATAACTTTTTTCCACTCTATCGTGCACCATAGCATAAGCTTCTCACAAAGATATTTCACAATGTAAATTACTTATACCCATAGCATTAGCATAGCTATTTAGTTTTTTAGTTCAGATGTATATAAAGATAAGATTTTTAAAATGCCCCATCCACTTTTTTTCCGGGCTTGGGACCAGCATCGGCAGTGTTAGTTCCCCCCAACCCCTATGCATATGTAGCAAAATGAAGTAGTGCTAATTTTTTTATAGTTTTAACTTTTCACCATTCAGATTTTGCTATAAGAATATTTATCTATTTACCTGAAATATCACATGAAAGTACAAAAACGTTTATACGTCCATTTAATTTATATATTTATACCTTTCTTGCATTGCAGATATCCTCGATCTTTATCATAGAAAGGCGGACCAATTAAAGAAATGAATATAGAAAATGCTCTGGTTTCACCGCTTACCGAATCTCATCATCATGAAAGTAAGTAACTGTGTCTTAAGCTTTCAGCAATGTATTTAAACTAATTATACCATATCGTGATGCACATTTCTTATATTTTAGTAGAGTAGCAGACCATATTCATCCTGCCATATAGTGCATAACAACTTGTAAGTAATACAAGTCATGTATTGTAATTGCAATTTGTTTTCAGTTCAATAGTAAGTTTTCTTTGCCTCTATATTTTCTTAAAGGTATGTAGCGTCATGTAGTTAATGTAGTAGTATATAAAAATATATCATTTTGTTGTACCTTTAGAAAACTTCCTAGTAGATTATGTTCTTGACAACATCTTCATCTTTGCTATATTCGTCATTGACCAGTACTCACACCGATCCCATCTTGTCAATATTGAGAATGCTACATATAGTTCTCGGTGTGTGAAAACTTGTTCAGGTAGATATAGTCTTACCATGCTTCGAGATTGCCCCTGGCTTTTGTTGATTGTCATAGCAAAGCACACCAAAATAGAATATATGTCCTCTTTGGAATGAATGGCCATATTGTGATATTATTATTCTTGGAATATAAGCCCTTTCTCCTACATGAGTTCTGGTTATTATTTGCGCCTCGATAAATCTTCTTCCAAGCTGAATAATCGTCATCTTTGTACCATTCCATAACCCAGCACTTTGGTTGATATTACGTAAGAGCATCACTGGTAGACCTTAGTTTTAGCTCATGATTTGGGATTCCAAGGAACGTTAAGCTATTCAGAAATTCCGTTGGGTATAGCAAATCTATTTCACCGTTTAATGTTGTTGGTTTGCATACAGTGTCACAACTTAGATAAGGTTTTCTTCACCTTATATATTCATTAATATCGCGGACTGTTTCATTCCATGGACACAAGATTGCTCTTTCTCCCAAGAATTCTAATTGGCAGTACCTTTCCCCCAAATTTGGGTAGATGCTTTCCACTATTACCTTTTTTTTTGGAGCATTTCCTTTTTCCGGTAGTATGTCACTTGGTATTTTTATCAGTTCTTCACCTTCTGCCGATGTATGGCAAAATCCCATCCTAGAACCACTGTTATTCCTCCAAATGGTCTCTCGCTAGTGTTTTCATTTTTATTCCTTAATATACCCTAAGAGTTTTTTCAAGTGCCTCGCAGCATATCTTGTTTGCCACTGGAGCCTCATCCCATAGTATTAGCGATGTTCTCTTTAGTAGTTTGGCCAAGTGTGTACCTTGTCTGATGTCACATGTTGACTCTTATGTAAAGATAAGTGGGATGTGGAACCTTGAGTATGTTTTTCTACCACCCTATGGAAGCAGTGTTGCAATACCGGATGTTGCTACTGCTAATACTATGTTCCCTTTAGAGCGCAGTTTTGTTGTGATTGCGTTCCATAGGTAGGTTTACCTGTTCTACCATATCCATCCACAAATACTTGTTTTCCCAAAACTTTGTGGTTTGATTCCATTATTGCATCAAATGCATTTAGTTGTTCAGTGTTGACATTACCAAAGATTCTCAAGTGCTCTTCTTTTTTCTCCTCTTTGTTGTTGCTCATCTCTTCATTAAGTAGTGAGTTTCCAAGTTCCTTTATCTCTGAGAATTTGGAAGCTCTATTCCTGGGTAATCACTAAGTGTCTTTCCTGCTTGTCTCATGAGCTTCTTTATTTTGTCTTCAGAGCACAATTATGTTGTGACTGCCTTCCATTGGTATCATATCCATCCACAAATACTTGTTTTCCGAAATCTTTGTCGATTATTTCCATTATTGCATCATATGCATTTTGTTGTTCAGTGTTGAGATTACCAAAGATTATCAAGTCTCTTCTTTTTGCTCCTCTTTGTTGTAGCTCATCTCTGCATTAATTAAGTAGTCAATTTCTAAGTTCCTTTATCTCTGAAGAATTTGGAAGCTTCCTAGGTATTCATTAAGTGTCTTTCCAGCTTGTCTCACGACTATTTCAACCAAGGCATGTCCTTGCTTCTGTGATACTTTGAGCAAAGTGTACGATAGTTCAGGAGTTTTCTCCAAGGTACAACACAATGGTAGTATTTGAGTAACATTAAATTCTAGGACATGAAGCCACAAATAAATGTAAACATATAATGAGGGACTTGGGGTGTAAATACCTTCTTAGCATGTTCTCCTTGTGAAGCTCAATAGATTTAAAATCAGCAATGACTGCTCGTAACACGATTCATGGAGTCTCTACAGACTTTTCGCCGAGCTGATTAAACATCAACGTCTTCAGGATTTTGAAGAGATTTACACCACCGTTAATTATCTGAAGATGTAACAGCTGGTAACTGGCTACGGTTGTAGTGTGTGCCAATGACTATTGTCCATCTTTTGTTGACCGCAAATGAGGAAACACGAAATAAAGAGTATATTGTAACATTGCTTTCAGAACTCTTCTTGGGAAAAACATTTAAAAATCTCACTATATCAAAGAGGATTGAGGATGCTACTTTATAGTTTTAACTCACCATTTTAGGAATCAGATGGACTAACAGGGTCAGCAGAGTTCAAATATTGACTACGCTAAAGAGTCATGTGCGGAGTTGGTGCACAAAAGGTACGGAATATATAACAGATTCAGTGCGACTAAAATATATTACCCAAGTTTGGAGGGACTGAGAACCTGAGATCATCTTCTGAGCATATCATTTGCTCTACCATTCATCCATTGAGTTTGTCCTTGCTTATATCTTTCCAGTAGTCGTTGTACTTTTAGAAACAAAATTAAGATGGCAATGCTTCACCATCGATAGAAATTTCAATGACTGTTCATAAAATCAGACCAACATTAGTTTGTTTTGTAAGAAAGGACCACCTTACAACTAATTAAGTAGGAAATAAGAGAAGAAAAGAATTATGTATATAAACTGATGTGAAATTGTGTAATGAAGCAACAGTAAACGCGATCTTGTTGTGCCTGATGAACCTCGAATGCATCACATCGTTAATGACCATGTTTGCTACTATATTTCAGATGCTGGAAGAGTGTGGTTAGTTTCCCTGTTCTGATCCTTGCTGCTGCCTATCAAGCAACCAATGTCCGAGATGACTATGAACACCATATTGTATTGGGGAGAACTGAGATGAAAACGTCAGCAGCTCCCGCAACTACCACTGTGGTCATCCTGAGGAAAAAAATCAGAGGAACACTGCATCTTGATAGTTAAATCCGAGTTTGATATTCAGCCTATAGGGATGTCCTGATCCTTTGTATGTTGATATAAGATTGTTTTGTAGATCAACCGTATCATGATCTGGCAGGAACTTATAGGCGCTCTTCTCCAATCTGACAATTAACATGAGGAATTTACTCAGAGATGCATCAACGTATTTTAGATATTCTTCTCTTATGAGAAAACATGAGGCGGACTACTTAACTAAAAAATTAGTACATCTTGCCGAGAGCTACATGGAGGGCATGAGCATCCATGAACGATAGAATCTGCTTTTGTCTCCTCTTCTCGATTCTCGATGAAATTGCCAAGCACCTAAACTGTACTCCGTTGTATAATTTTCAATTGGATGCCAACAACAGTTTTACCTGCATGGAAAATTAGGAAATATCAGAGTATGGTTCGCTGGCCGGCGCTACGTACTCCTCGTTGACTGCCGCCTGGGTGCGTTTGAGCAGTGTCCTTTTCATTGTTTCCCTCGACCGGTGCAAGGCCATGGCGGCCGCACTATTTCTTCGGCCGCATAAAATTTTAGGGTTTTTTCTTACGTTCTTTTCAAGACATGGCCTTTTCTTTTGTCGCTCGAATCGTTTAGTTACGGAACAGGAATCGTGGGTGGGTGGGAGTTGATCAATGAAAATTATCGGCTCAGATCTGTTAAGAGACTAAATTTAACGGACAGATGTTTCTAATTATTGTGGGATTTTCTAGTCTATTTCTCTATTTTCTGGTTACCCCATAATGCACTTTTAATATATACTCCCTCCGTTTCAAAATATAAGATGTTTTAGCTTTGTGAAGCAAATGTATTTAGACATCTTTTAGTGTATATGTTCACTTGAATATACACACTAAAGCATGTCTAGATACATTTACTTCATAAATCTAAAACATCTTATATTTTGAAACGGAGGGAGTAATAGATAGATGATCCAGTTCTGTCTCGCCCAGGAAAAGCGGATCGCCAGCGATCATCGGCCTTAGCCGGAGAGCGGCGGCGCCGCTGCAATGCACATCTTGCATTCCCGGAGATGCATTTCCTTGATGCCCGATTATTCTTTCGATAGTCTCGAATCCATTCGGATGCATTAAAATTCTGTAAGAGAAAAGTAGACGGCGAGAGCACTGGAATTTTGAGCGGGGGCTTCGAGGTAGAAGAGGAAGACGGGGAACTCACCACCGGCGAGGACCATACCTTCAACGGCGAATGGTAGAGGACGCGAGCCGCCTCTTGCTGGTTCCTCTGCTTCACTAACCTTTTGAGGATTCTCGAAGATGATTCCTTGAGAGTCGTCGGGGAGATGACGTAGGGCAGACGGTCCGACGAGGAGAGAGGCGAGATCATCTCGGCCTCATCATCGGATGACAAATCCGGCGAGGCACTATTCTTTTAGTGGTAGGTGATGTGCCCGTCAACAGCGAGGTGCTTGTGGTGATCCTTCGGAGGTGCTCATAGGGGTAGGGTGTGCGTGCGTACGTTCATAGGGGTGAGTGTACGTGCGTGTTTGTGAGCGTCTGTGTTGTACTATGTTCTATAAAAAATCCTTTGAATCAAAGAGGCCCTTAATTCATATAAAAGGTGTTTAGTTGTACCACAAGATTATTTTTTACTTCCAAGAGGTTTGAGTAGATGCAAAAGAATAACTTTAAATGTACTGCAAAAAGAAATCCTTGGAAAACAAAACAAAAACAACTCATATATGAAAGAATTCCTGAGTATTCCAATCATCCAAATTCATACTATGATTCAAAAAAGACTCAGGGCCTCTATGATTCAAAGGTTATTTGTGTTTTCTGAAAAAAATATTTCATTGGTAATCTAACATCCACTCGAACCTCTTGGTAAGAATGTTTTGTTTTTTGTGTGATCGAATCAAACAAACTTTAGGTGCATGTAAAATTTTGCATGATTGGAATGGACATGACATTGCAATCATGCATTTTTCTTACCCACGTGTTTTTGGGATCAATAGTTGATGCGTGATTTTAAGAAAAAGTTCATACATGGTTTTCTTCTTTTAGAGGGGCCATCGGCCATGAGTTATACTTATGGGTGGCAATGGGTACCCGCCCCCGCTAACCCGACGGGTACCCGCATTTAATGGAGGAGGGTTTGGTTGATTAAAAAAACCCATGGGTATCGGTAAAAGTCTAGACCCATTGGGTCTAGCGGAGGCGGGTCTAGAGGGAGCAAACCCATACCCCTGAACCCGTCAACCCGACTATGAGTCTATGACATGTGGATCCCAGAAATCATTGTGACGCCACAAACCCTAAGAGGCCCACTAACACAAGAAGGCCCAAAATCCCACTGCCACCCCCGCGAGCCGCCAGGCGCCCAGGTGACGACCCCGAATCCCCGATGTCCCGCATAGCTCGCCCTCCTTCTTGCGCTGCCGTCCATCCTTCCCTCTTCCCAGAGCCCGCCCTCACCTTCCGCGCTGCTACCGGCCGCCCTTCCTCTTTTGCCGGCCATCCTTTCCTCTTCCCAGAGCTCGCCACCGGCCGCCCTTCCCTCTAGCGCCGCTGCCGTGCAGACCATGAAGAACAGCCCAGCTGCTCGCGGTCGACGTCAAGGTGGTGAATCTGGCGACGGGCAGAACCAGCAAGGATCAGCTCCGTCGCTTGCTGACTAGATGGCCAAAACGCCCCATATCCTGCCGTCAGGGGAGCGCCCCAGATGCACAGGTTGGCTGCTCCTTGGCGTGCGGCCTTCAACGCCAAGCCCTACCCGGGTACCCATCGGGTCCCGCATACCCGGCCGGGTGGCGGGTCTGGTGGAGAATCGTACCCACCGGCGGGTATGGAGGCGGGTGGCGGTGGCGGGGAGAGGTGTTGGAGGCGGGTATGGAGGTACCATACCCGCCTCCATACCCGGCGGGTGCCATACTCTATCGATTGGCGAAAACGGGTCCACTACCGCTGAGTACTACTAACATTCGTTAACAAGCAATGTAAGAAAAATAAAGGCGTTAAGAAACAGTAGTAACATCGAAGTCATCAGAGAAATAGCTGCCACAATGTATCAGAGTCTCGGCTCAAGTCGCTCATAGTACAAGCGCAAACAACCTTGTGACTTTCGTGACGATTCAGTCATTCAGACAAACCTACGCGCGCTCGCGTCCGGAGACTGGCAAGTCCGGTTATGCTTCACCCAGGCTGCAGCTTAACAATGTTGCAAAACTTGCACTTGTTTCTTCCTCTACCGACTTCTTCACTCCTTCCGAAATGGTGCGAGTCATCGACTTATCGTCAGCTCACCATGCCCTGCACGAAGATAATACAGATACAAGGATCAAAGCCTGATAGCCCTGCGTAGGATATAGTTGCCGCGACACATAGCGACGGAGCCCACAACCATGCCGTGACATGTCTGAGCAAAGGCCTTGCAGCAAAGATAACGGTGGCTGCTGCCACTTACAAGGTAAGTGACAGGCCTGAATAAAAAAAAATGCGAAGGGCAGCTCATGATCACTGCATAGTTCTGTCATGTGTCATCGGATGGCTAGGCATCCCAGATCCTAACCTTGTTGGTTCATGGCATTGCGATAGCCACAGGTCGATGTGCTTGGCGATCTGCTTCCTTACTGCGCCCACAGCTTCCGGGGACGTGCAGTTTGAAGAGTTACCTAGTGAATATAATGTTAAACATATCAGAATCAGCCTGAAGATTAGTATGATGTTGCAATAGAAAGTTCTACAGTATACTGAATCAACCTTGGATCCTGAAAGGAAGCTGGGGACATCCTCTCAAATCAGTACCATGTCCGCAGTTGCTACATTTAATCAGGTAAGATGGCACTGCACATGTTGTGTTACCTCGATCAGTACAAACCAAGGCGGAAGAAATCATTCCAGAATTGTATAGTTTGTACATAAATGGCAAGGCTACTGAGACTTTAAAACATGAACAGTCCAGTAGAAAGTTGGAGGCTCACTGTCTTCAGATGATTTCTGTTTGGAGGCATGACGCCATGGATCTTGAGAGCCATTTGTGAACACAATTTTAGAAGCTGCACAAAGTTATGCAAAATCAGGAAGAAGACTAGTATATTGTATCATCACCAGGAAAACTGAGAAACCGCAGGAGCCATAAACTCGTAATCCATAAAACAGAGCAACCACGGTAGACTAGTAGTCACTGTGTAGGCAATGCAATGTAATCCATAAAACAGGCCAACTAATGCCGTAGCTAATGAATACTGCATGGTCAGGCCGTCAGGGTGCCAACTGGACCGGTAACTTCCCATTTTAGAAATACATATACCCTAACTGTTACACATAACTTAATTTATTAAGTAATAAGGGAAAAGCTGTGAAGTAAACAGATAAAAAAGCAAGTTATGGAGACGAACCAGCAATATTTGTACCACCATAATATAAGTTCGTCATAAACACATCAGGATAAACGCCTTCCCCATAAACATTTTTGCACAGGTCCAAATTGTACCTGGGGTTACACAAAACAAAACAAACATAAGTGGTACATAATATGCCTGAACTTCAAAACGTACACAACAGATAACTGCAAAACGTATCCAGGATATACGCTGCTGTGCATTAAGAGAGTATTGAAGAATAACTACAGTCTGTAACAGTATGCTGACACTGCTTCAATTCCATATATTATGGTGCGAACTGTAATGTTCAAAGTACTGTTAACACAACTCTTTCTTAGATTAAGAATGTAAGATCTTCTTTAAAAAGTACATAGCACATGAAAGAACAGTAGACACCGCGGGAGAGAGGTATGGCCGTATGGGAAAGTACCTTGTATTGATCTTTGCAGAACGAACACTATCATTCTTGGGTGCCACTTGAAAATAGGCAACCTCACTACAAACTTGGAACCACCAAAGCCTAGAACCTACAAAATAATAGTAAATGCACAATAAATATTCCAGCCATGACTGGTAGAATCAACTACTCTACCAAGCCTAGGGCGGAGGTTGTAGGGGAAGGAGGGAGCTGCGCGAGAGTGGAGGCGAGGGCGCCGGCGAGTCGGCGCCGTCGCGCGAGCTTGGAGAGGCGGCGGCGCAGAGGAGAGGGCGGCGGCTAGGGCTGAGAGACCGACTCCTTTGAGAGTCGGCAATAAATATTATGTTTATTGCTTGTCCTTTTCTGTTCGATTACAACTCCTATATATAATGGAAATATGATAATTGGGCTAAGCCCCTAACTAAACCTGCCCATTGGGCCTCCTCCGGTTATACACTAAACCGGTCATAACATCTCTCCCCGCCTGCGCAAACAGCTCGTCCTCGAGCTGGTAGTCTGGATAGTGCTGCTGGAACTCATCACGCTGCTCCCAGGTGGCCTCCTCCTCCGGAAGGCCCTCCCACTGAACCAACAAGTACCAGACGCCACGACAGAGCTGTGTGCGCAACACCTTGGCCGGACTTGGCAGCAAACGCCCATCTGCAGTCGGAGGAAGGGCTGGCGTGGCTGTTGGCGCCGCGCCACGATAGGGCTTGAGCAGCCCCACATGGAAGACGTCGTGGATGCGAGCCCCGGCTGGCAGCTGTAGACGATACGCCAGTTGCCCAATGCGCTCCAGGATGGCGAATGGCCCCACGTAGCGGGGACCCAGCTTGCGCTTTGCCCGAGGGTCCAGGGACTGAGTGGAGCGGTGCAGGAGGCGCAACCACACCCAATCACCCACCGCGTACTCCACCTCGCGATGGTGGCCATCGTAGTAGTGCTTGGCCAGCTGCTGAGCCTGGACGAGACGCTGCCGCACCTCGGCAAGCATCTCATCGCGGGTGCGGAGAAGCTCCCCTGCAGCCTCCGTCCGAGCTCTCGCCGGATCCACCGGCAGGATAGGCGGAGGCGGCCTGCCGTAGACCACCTCAAACGGCGTAGCGCGCAGGGCGGAGTGATAGGATGTGTTGTAGCAGTACTCCGCCCATGCAAGCCAATCCACCCAAGCGCGAGGACGATCACCCGTAACACAGCGCAAATACATGGCAATCACCTTGTTAACCACCTCCGACTGGCCATCCGTCTGGAGATGGAAGGCCGTGCTGAAACGGAGTTTCACACCCGCCATCCGGAAGAGATCGCGCCATACATTCCCCGTGAACACCGGGTCCCGATCACTGACGATCGACGCGGGAAACCCGTGGAGGCGGACGATGCCGTCGAAGAAAGTGCGGGCCACCGACGCGGCTGTGTAGGGGTGGCCGAGCGCGATGAAGTGGACGTACTTGGAGAAGCGGTCGACCACTGTGAGGATGACGGACTTGCCGCCCACCTTGGGAAGGCCCTCGATGAAGTCCATGGAGATATCCGCCCACACCTGAGATGGCACCTCCAGCGGCTGCAACACGCCAGCTGGCCGCAGTGTCTCCGTCTTATTGCGCTGGCATGTCTCGCATGAACGCACCCAGTCCTGGACCAAAGCCCGATCACCGGGAATGTAGAAGTCGGCGCGAAGACGATGGAGAGTCTTCTGGACACCCTCATGGCCGGCTGAGTGAGCCATCAATAGCACTTGATGGCGGAGGTCGTCGTGGTCGGGCACGAAGATACGGTGCCCATGTAGGAGCAAGCCATCCGCCAGGCGCCAGGGCTCGTCCAACGCGCCCGCCTCCAGCTGCTGCCGCAGGAGCTGAGCGTCCGGCGCGGCCGTGGTGGCCCGCCAAATATGGGCGAAGAGGGCGAAAGAGGGGTCCGAGCGGATGTAGAGCATCGCCCCCTCAGCGTCTCCCTCGACGTCGGCGGGGTCGGCGTCACGGCGAGACAAGGCGTCGGCCACGGTGTTGAGGCGCCCGGGGTGATACTCCACCGTGAAGTCAAAGTCGAAGAGCTTGCTGATCCACTGATGTTGCGGCACCGTCGGCAGCCGCTGGTCCAAGAGGAACTTGAGGCTGTAGTGGTCCGTGCGCACCCGGAACAAGCGACCCCACAGGTAGGGCCGCCAATGGTGCACGGCCTGCACCAAGCCTATGAGCTCCTGCTCGTATGCCGCCAGCTTGAGGTGACGTGCGGCGAAGGGCCTGCTGAAGTAGGCGAGGGGACCGTCGCCCTGGTGAAGAACGGCGCCGAACCCCGCACCGGAGGCGTCGCAGTCGACGATGAACGGCCGGTCGAAGTCCGGCATCTGTAGAACGGGGCCCATCGTGAGGGCCCCCTTCAGGGCCTCGAACGCCGCGGTGGCCTCGTCGTCCCAAGCGAAGGCATCGCGACGCAGCAGGCGCGTGAGTGGCGACGCGATGATGCCGAAGTCCCGGATAAACTTCCGGTAGTACCCGGCGAGGCCCAAGAAACCCCGGAGGGCGCGTGGCGAGTGCGGCGTCGGCCAAGCCGCGACGGCCGCCACCTTGTCGGCGTCTATAGCCACCCCGTCGGCGGAGATGACGTGGCCGAGGTAGGCGACCGACGCCATCCCAAACGAGCACTTCGAGCGTAAGGTGAAGACGATGCGCTCGAAGCTCGTTGAAGATGATGGCGATATGCTGAAGGTGCTCCGCCCACGAAGTGTTGTAGATAAGTATATCATCAATGAAAACGAGCACAAACCGGCGTAAGTATGGGCGGAGGACGTCGTTCATCAAGGCTTGAAAAGTCGCGGGCGCGTTGGTGAGGCCGAACGGCATCACCACGAACTCGAAGTGGCCATGATGGGTCCGGAACGCCGTCTTGGAGATGTCGTCCGAGTGCATGCGCACCTGATGGTAGCCCGACCGGAGGTCGAGCTTGGTGAAGAAGCGCGCCCCATGGAGCTCGTCGAAGAGCTCGCCGACCACCGGGATCGGGAACTTGTCCTTGAGCGTCAGGGTGTTAAGGGCGCGGTAGTCGATGCAGAAGCGCCACGTGCCGTCCGACTTGCGGATGAGGAGCACTGGCGCTGAGAACGGCGATGTAGAGATCCGGATGATGCCCGCGGCGAGCATTAGCGCGCACTGCCGCTCCAGCTCGTCCTTCTGCAACTGGGGGTAGCGGTAAGGCCGCACCGCTACCGGGTCCGTACCCGGCGGAAGGTGGATGCGGTGGTCGTACTCCCGAACGGGCGGCAGCCCTTGCAGCTCGGCGAAGAGGTCGCCGTGCTGCTGCAGGAGCTGGGGTGCTCGGCCTCGTCGTCCCCCATGGCGAGCTGGAGCTGTGGTGCCGGGGCGGCGCCCCCAAGGCCCTCCCACCGGACACGGCGGCCCTGGCGCGAGAAGGCCATCGTGAGGGTGTCGAAGTCCCACAGGATGGGGCCGAGGGTCCGCAGGAAGTCCACGCCGAGGATGAAGTCGAAGCAGCCCAAGTCGATGCCGGCGCACGTGATGGTGAAGTGCTCGCCGCCTATGGTGAGGGGCACGTGCTGTGCCAACCCATGGCAGCGCAGGCGGTCGCCGTTGGCCACGGTCACGCGGAGATTATCGCCGCCCGTTGGCTGGAGGGCTAGACGACACATGGTGGCGGCGGGCAGGAAATTATGCGTGGAGCCCGTGTCCAGCAGTGCTACCAGGCGCTCGCCGTGAATCATCACCGGCAGGAGCATCGTGCGCTCATGGCGTATGCCGGCCAGCGCGTGGAGAGAGACCACGAACGCCTTGGCAGGAGCGGTGGCGGGTGTGGGCTCGGCCGGCGCCAGGGGAGGCAGCGCGTCGGACGCCTCGGGTGGCGTGTCCGCCTCGGTGTCGTCGGCCGTCTCCAAGTAGAAGAGGCGGGGGCAGACGTGGCCGGGGCCGTAGGTCTCGTCGCAGTTGAAGCAGAGTCCGAGACGGCGGCGTTCGACCTGCTCGGCCGGGGTAAGCCGGCGGAAGGTACGCGTGGCCGCCAGGGCCGGGTTCGCCGGTGCAGCCGGGTTTGGCCGGCCGGCTGCCGTGGTCGCCGGCGGTGGGCGAGCGGCCGTGCGTCCGCCGCGGCCCAGTGCGAGCTGCTGCACCGCCTGGGCGCGACGCTCGTAGGCGCGGGCGTAGTGCATCGCCGTCTGGAGGTCTTGGGGGGCCTGTAGTTCCACGTCCACCCGGATGTGATCCGGTAACCCGCCGACGAAGAGCTCGGCGCGCTGCTGTCCCGTCACCCCAGGAGCATGGCAAGCGAGGGCCTGGAAGTGGTCGGCGAAGTCCTGCACCGTGGAGGTGAACGGCAAAAGCCCAAGTTCCGCCAAGCGGCTGCCGCGGATTGGTGGCCCGAAGCGAAGGAGGCATAGCTCGTGAAAGCGATCCCATGGGGGCATGCCGCCCTCGTCCTGCTCGAAGGAGTAATACCATGTCTGGGCGGCGCCCCGGAGATGATAGGAGGCGAGCCAAGTGCGGTCCGACGCGAGGGTACGCTGCCCACGGAAGAACTGCTCGCACTGGTTGAGCCAGTTGAGGGGGTCATCCGAGCCGTCGTAGGTGGCGAACTCGAGCTTGGCGTAGCGTGGGGGCGTCGGTGTAGCGCCGCCATGGACGTACGGCTCAGCGCGGGCCGCGGGGGAGGCCGCGAAGCCCGAGGATGTGGCGTCCGAGTGGGGAGGCCGCTGCTGATCCCAGGCCGTCGTATAGACCGGTGGAGGCGACGACTCGGTGAGCCACGCCGGGAGTGGTGACGGCGACGAGGGGAAGCGGACGTGTTGAATCGGGACACCGCTCGAGGCGGCGGGGGCCGGGCCGGTGGTGATCGGCGGCTGCCACTGCAGCCACGGCAGAGGCGCGGGAGGTTGAGGCTGCAGCGGCGCGATCGGGAACGCCGGGATCCATGGCGGACCGGTGACGGCGGCCGGCTGCGGCGGTGTAGGCGGCCCCTGGGACCCGATCAGGAACAGCCGGATCCCTTGGACGGCGGTGACGAGGTCGTTGATGACCCCGCTCATCTGCTCGGGCGTGTAGACGACGGAAGGCGACGCGGGGGCGGATGTCGTGGTGGGGAAGGGCGGTCCGGGGAGCACCGGTGTGAGCGCCCCAGAGGTGGTCGTCGACGGCGGCGCGGAGGTCCCGGGCACGGGGGCGACGGTGGTGGAGGGCGGTGAAGACGACATGATCGAACGAGAGCAAGCTGATACCAAATTGGTAGAATCAACTACTCTACCAGGCCTAGGGCGGAGGTTGTAGGGGAAGGAGGGAGCTGCGCGAGAGTGGAGGCGAGGGCGCCGGCGAGTCGGCGCCGTCGTGCGAGCTTGGAGAGGCGGCGGCGCAGAGGAGAGGGCGGCGGCTAGGGCTGAGAGACCGACTCCTTTGGGAGTCGGCAATAAATATTATGTTTATTGCTTGTCCTTTTCTGTTCGATTACAACTCCTATATATAATGGAAATATGATAATTGGGCTAAGCCCCTAACTAAACCTGCCCGTTGGGCCTCCTCCGGTTATACACTAAACCGGTCATAACAATGACAGTGAACAACAAGCAAGAGATGTCATGGGGATTCATTTGGACCTCTTAAATGCGCTACACTTTCTGATTTATGCCAAAATGGAAAAGAGTAGAGCCATCATTTGAATCAACAAGAGGACAAACGTAGGGGTTTGCCAACTAGAAAAAAGCTACAGAGGTCATTCAACTTCTGGGAAAAATCTGATCCCCCCTTAAACTTACTAGAATCGTCAGGAGTCGTTTCCTTCAGATACTCCTGATCATAAGAAGATACTGTTGTTTCCAATTCTTTAATGTAATAATCTCTTACAAATTGTGCATATGTTTTCTGCATAGTGAGTAAATAGAATTTCAGAGATCCACATAATAAGGTAAGAAACGAGAATAGTCACAATAAGATGAATAGATAGTTAAGAACAACACATGCCAATTTGATGTGAAATTTGAAATGTTTAAAAAGCCATAATACTTCAAGATTTAATTCCATTATCTGGTTATTATCTTAACAAACAGATAATCAGGTGTTTAGTTATCATTATGTAATTTTATTTTAGATTGGCATGTAATAAGTATAAAATGCTCCAAAGAGGAAGGAGCACGGGCTGAAAAATCGCTCAGGGCTCATCCATAATACCCACTTAACGTCGTTGTACTTTTCCCTTTGCATACATAGGACTGTAGGAGGACTTCACATTTCAAAGTTATCATGTTCCACTCATTGGTCACTGTCTCTTTAGATAGTAAGAATTAACCTAGTATAGCTAAAGTTTCAAGGCAAAAAATAGACAGATGCAGCTTTATTTATTTGCTCCCATTTCCAGAAATATTTTCAAAATGCCTAAGAAACTAACCAAACCAGAAGTTCTCATATATAGTTAGGTAACTACAAAAGGACTGTATTCAGTCAATTACCAGCAAGTCTTTCCCATTCTTCTTTGCATTGGTTAGCGGGGAGCACACGGCATCAGGGTTCCCATACTGGAACTGAAAAATATCATAGCCTCTCAATAATCCCAAGATTATATTTCAACATGACAGTAAGAAGATGGTTTGTTACAAATTGAAAGTTCATACCGTTGTGGCTGCTGCATCTGCCAGTAAGAAGAGGAAGTCACCATCATTTTTCAACTGCATGTACAGAAACTAAATCAACACCAAACCGAAGGATGTGAATTTTACTGAACACAACTTGATTTGATCACACGAAATTGGAGCCAATTGTTACACTCAAATGTAAAACTGCGCCTCTGTAGGGATCATAAAACACACGAGGGATTACCGTCTGTGCTCCGAACAAAGCCTTCACCGAGTGGCTGTCCGACTGAAGCTGTTCATCCACAAGTCTAGTTGTTTCCTGAAGGGCAGCTTTGCACTCAGGGCCAGCGGACTCTCCAACCTGCATAGAAAGTGACCACACAGAACCTTGAATTGAACCCAAAATAGACCAGACAGCACAACACTAGTACAGCAGTACAAAAACGTGACGCCTCATGATTCATGAGCCCCATGATTCATGCTAGTGGGCACAAACCTGCTTGTCAAAATCAGTGAAGTTATACACTGCAAGAACCACCCCGGAGCTCGCGAGGCTTCCGCATGTCAAGTGAGGAAACTTAAGCCTGAACCAGGCGCTGAGAGCCCCGGCGTAGGAGACACCGAAGACGAACCAGGGATTCTCAAACTCCGAGCTTCGGTTGTGCCGAGAATTCAAGGTGTCCTACGAATCCCAGGAGAAAAAAGATTAAAATTCAGAACAGAGAATCAGGCAACGAGATGCATTGTATATATCCTGTAAACGCAGGAGCCGACCTGGTAGTACTGACGGAAGACAGCCAGGTCGAAGAGCGCCTGCTTGGAGGAGAGGAACCTCAGGTTCTCGGTGCTGAGGCTGTCGAACGGGGAGCTCTTGCCGTAGTACCGGTGCTCCGGCGTCACCACCGCCGCGCCGAACTTCTTGGCGAGCACGGCCAGGTAGTCGTTGGGGATGCCGTCGCAGGAGGACTCGCCGCAGATGCGCAGGAACACCGGGCCGGTGGCGGCGGCGCCGTGGTAGTCCAGGAACTCGAAGTACCGCTGCTTGAATTGGCGGTGGTCCTGCAGGCAAGATCGTACATACCACTATTGGATTACACGCACAGGATCTAAAATGGGACCTTTCCACAAATTTCATAGTCACAGGGGTGTTAAAGCGTATGAAAAGGACATTGCGAGCTCGCCCGGTGCCTGAAAGGGGGAGGAATCTTCTTACGGTGGGGGAGAAGTGGTCGAGGCGTTGGTTCATCCAGCGCTCCTCCCGCGTCAGGTACCGTCCAGCGACGCCCAGGAGCTCGCCGCCGGCGAGCGGAGCCTGCTGCCGGAGCCCGAGCAGCTCGGCGCTGCGCAGGATGAGTAGGAGGAAGGAGGCGGAGAGGAGGGAGGCGAAGCGGGCGCGAGACCCCATTGTTTCCGGCTAGAATGTCTCTTGCTTCCTTCCCACTAGACTGGACTATCAACTGTTTGTTTTGGATTGGCGACCACGCCGGCAGCTGATTGACTAGTCATTCAATTGAGATTTTATTGTAATTATACCAATTTAAATCTATCATTTTTGGACCCGAGTTATTTTTAACTCTATGTTTGTTACTACGTGGGAGCTGGGGCATCGCTTCCTTTTGTAGAAGAACACGGCGGCAACGTCCATCCATTCAAAGGATTTTTCCTACTTCCCAGCCGGTGCACGGCAATCATATTTTTTACTGGAGGCCAAGGAGAGCGATGCCTGCCTGAGTATCGATCAGGCGATCACCAACCAGTCCACCAACATTCCAGATAATTCAACCTGTTGCCAAAGAAGTGCGTCTAGCTCTGGCATCAGGCATGACCTGTGGCCAAGCTACTTTGGCACCAAAACAAACAACACACTTGTGTGTCATGTTACAGGAATCAAAGGCATGAGATGTCACCGGAGCTCTCTCAGTCGTATATTCAGATATTTTCAAGCTCAGCAGTATCAAGTAATGTTGGTGAACAATTCAATTGCATTTACATATATCATGATGTTCTCCGCAAGTACAAAACAACATCCCTGCCAATAATATAAACAAAGATTTCGTGGACATGATGACATAGTTGTTTCAAGCAGGAGAATGCTTGAAACCATGCGGATGCCCCTGACTGCGAGGAACAACAATCTGCCAGTATTATTTGCATGCCTAACAGCAATAATATGTCTGTCTGCTATGCACAAGTGATCAGTAAGTAGCTATGCTCCATCTACTCCCTTGCAACGCCGCGTTGTCGTCTCCTGAAATGTATGGACATAGCAACGATGTCATGGACAGGAAAAAATTCCAAAAATGTAAACTGAATTGCTCGTGCTGTCAGCTAGTCCTTCTGTAACTCTCAGCGGTAAATATGGTACACGCCTTAGCTACGCAATGTTATGAATGGTTCAAAAAATGCATTCCAGTGGAACTATAGCTGTAGAGTATAGGACCCAAATTCTGACCTTGATCTTGGCATTCTGACAACCACAAGTCAATGTGTTCGACAATCTGTTTTCGTACTTTGTTGATAGATTCCGGAGATGAGCATTTGGATGAATCGCCTGACAAACAAAGAATACAAACAGCTCCTAAGTGTATTCATTTGCAATAAAAAGCACTACATGTTGGATGTAATCTGACTATACCCTAGGCAAAAATAGACAAGTTTACTATCCTCAAGAGAAGCTTTCTCCTGGAAGAACTGAAAGACTGAACCTACCTTCAATATTTGATGGTGCTTGAGGGCATCCAGAAAGATCACTGCAATGTCCGCAGTTTTTGCATTCAATTAAGTATGATGGCACTGCACACATTCAAAAACTTCTATAAGAATGCTAATGCCATTAGAAAAAAATCTCTTTCACCTTGCTCATTTTGAACATACTTAACACACTTAAAAATTAAGACGGTGGAAATATTCAAAACGGTGTGGACAACAGATCCTTACTTTCTTTCGATGATATCTGCTTAGAAGCATGGCGCCATGGGTCTTGAGAGCCATTTGCAAAAACAATTTTAGAACCTGCAGGGATGAAAAATATATTTTAGAAAATCCAGGGATCTCTGACTAGCAGTGGTTAATGTACCATCAAAACTGTGTACTTCGGATCTGAAGATTATTGCCCGAATCATTACACGTAGTTGAATATCCACAATATTCAAATGATCAACGTTATTGCTATCGCATAAGGAGTTTCCTAGGGCAGGAAGAAAAGGGTCTATTAGCACTGCAGACACGAGGCCCCTTAACTCTTATGTATTCTATTTACCTGATCCTTAACTGACATACCTACCTGCATAGCCCATCTCAAGCGCAGACATAGCACAATAGGAATATGTTAGTTACTATTAAATTTCATGCACCTACCAGTAGAATTAAAAGTCCAAACTGATGGAAAGAAGGTGGGCATCCACAAATATACTGTAACATTAGTGATGGTGCATTGATAGTACAGTCTTGCAGTAAAAGAAAAAAGTAACAACAAATTCGTGATACGCATTCACCAAGATTCAAGGTAAAGGAAAGCAAAATGGCAGAGGAATATGCGTTTCTATCATAATGACATGCAGGCCTTCATCAGATGAATTCCACAGTATAAAGAGATAGAAAGGTAACACTTTAAAAGGAAGCAGAACCCAAGCTAATTAGTCAAAGGGCACACCTGCAATTCTTGTGCCTCCATAGTATAAGTTTGTCATGGACACATCAGGATAAACTCCTTCCCCAAAAACATTTCTGCACAAGTCTAAATGATACCTACAAACAAAAGAACCACAAGGGCACTAAAGTGAACCCAAAGTCTATAAACCTAATCACGTTTTTTTCAAAGAGAAGAGCATAAAAGGCAGATCCCATCAAGAAGATAATATAGCTTTCAACATGATGATTTGATGGTTAATGCATAATGATTTTCAGATCATGAAAAGTGCAACGTGTTCTAGAAGCAAGCGGGGCGATAGGCAAAGAAATGGCGCTTGGTAGGAGACATGATATGTGAGAAGGGAATTTCTAGCAACCTTGTATCAAGCTTGGCAGAACGGACGCTATCATTTTTTGGCGCCACTTGGAAATACGCAACCTCACTGCAAACTTGGTACCACCACAATCTAGTTGCTACATAGAATCAATATTCAACAGTTAAATGCATGGTCAATTATAGAATATCTGGATAGCATTAACATTATAGAATACAAATGCACAGTGTTTCAGAAAGAACTCTCGGAACGTGATATATCGTAGTACTGAATGTCGTAACACTGAATGTTGAGGTAAGCATTTACAAGATTCGGCTGGAGTTGTGTTCTTCAAATACTGTTGATCATATGATTCAACTGATGCCCCAAATGTCCCAATGTAATACTTATTCACATAATGGGCAAATGCTTCCTGCAGAGAAAAATAATGTTGGCAACTCGGGCCTTATAATTTTATTCTACCATTTATTCGTAGGATATATTCCTCAATTACAGACAGGAATATACATTGTTCTTTAAAATGAACGTACTACTTACCACCAAATCTGTACCATTCTTCTTTGCTTCAACTAGCGGGGAGCACAGAACATCAGGATTGCCATATTGGAACTGCAAATGGTATAGGTTTTCAACACAAGAACCATGTCTGATAGACAATAAAGTTTGAAAAATGGACACTCAGCATACCGCAATAGCTGCAGCGTCTGCCAGTAGGTAAACGAAATCACCATCATTTCCTAACTGCAGGATTCAAAATAGATTGATGGATTGATATAGTATGGTAATATGCTGATAATATCACACGAAAATTCATGCATCCAAAAAGGAACAATAGAACCTGTCAAGAGCTATTGGTAGTGCACAAATAGTTTAAAACTATTATGTTTACAATTTCCACATATGTGACAATTCAATTTAAATTTTGCTTCAAGAAAGTATAGAAGAAATAAGAGTATCAATAGGGCAAATAGGACAGAGATATAAAAAATAAAACCCAATCATAGGCTTGCATAGTAAATAAGAATCATACAAAATGTTCAATTGCTTAGTATACTTCTAGCACCTGTGTGGAAAAGCCCATACTCTGTCAGATTATGACATGACTTCTAAAGAAGTTGCATAATCAAAAAATGTTAATAGTCTTTAGGAAATATCATAGTAATTTTTATGACCACTACTGTGTGACTCAAGTTAGCACTGGACACTATGTACAGTTTTTTCCTTTCGATTTTTTACATAATGAATCAACTGATTCTTTGGCCAAGGCCGTTTAGTGATGGTAAACTCCTGAACAAACGAAAATCGTTGCATATCACATAGGATCGATAAGCTGTCCAGGAAAAGGAAATGCACTTCATGCTGCACAAAGTTTACCGTTGGTGCTCCAAACAGTTGTTTAACTGACTTGCTGCCAGACTGAAGTTGTTCATCAACAAGTCTTGTTGTTTCTTGAAGTGCTGCTTTGCATTCTGGACCAGCTGACTCCCCAATCTCCAGAGGTATAAATTATATTGAAAAGTAGAACTTTAGATACAGGCCACACAATGACATAAGTTATATCACATATACCAGCATCTGCACCTGTACTAACCTGTTTGTCGAAGTCAGTAAAGTTGTAAACAGCAAGAACAACTCCTGAACTTGCAAGACTTCCACATGTCAAGTGTGGAAATTTCAATCTGAACCAAGCACTGAGTGCTCCAGCGTATGACCCTCCAAACACAAACCAAGAATTGTCTGCTCCTGAGCGATTATACTTTGCATTCAATGTTTCCTTCATACAACAGAAATATAAATTCAGAGAAGACCAGTACCCATTTGGACATCAGTGATGCAAAATTTTATAAGAAATAGTAACTTGTGTATTTAATGGAGCTCTAGACGAATATATAGTACATGTACATGTGTTCATGGATACCAAAACAAATATACCATATGCACACCTGATAATACTGGCGGAAGACAGCCAGATCAAACAAAGCCTGCTTTGATGACAAGAACCTTAGATTTTCTGTCGTCAAACTCTTAAAAGGGGAACTCTTTCCGTAGTATCGATGCTCGGGAGAAACCAAAGCAGCACCAAACTTCTTGGCCATCACCTACATGTACAATGCAACCCACAAGTATGTTATCGATAACAGATGGGAGTTACTGGATGCAATGCAAGGAGCACAATACAAATTATGCCGAGAGCCTGCAACAGATAGTGTATAATTATACCAATAAAAACAGGTGTGACCGTGTACTGATAAACTCACAGCTAAGTAGTTGTTAGAAATCCCATTGCATGGAGCTTCTCCGCATATATATAAGAATACCGGCCCATTTGGAGCTCGATGGTAATCAAGAAATTCGTAGTACCGCATCTTGAATTGTCGATGATCCTGCATAGTAAGAACAAGATAAATTTCAAGCTAGTGCACGGCCAAAATTAAACAACTGAACATTCCCCGCAATGAAACATAGTATTTGTCTATAATTATGCGAGGCGGATGTGAAGCAGGGAATTACAAACAACCATGTGCTTTGCTATATGGTAAAAATTCTTATATCATTGAAGTCGCAGTTGTAATGAGCTCACAAGGATCGCAAGTTTGAAATTCTACATAGACCTGAATCCAGAGAAAACCTACACGCAGGGGTGATCAGGCATCGGGCCCAGCATCGATTTTTTTTTTGCAGGGGACACCGATCTACTCGATCCGATCTGAGATGTCAAGTGCAGCTCAGCAGCTGGGGGCATTCTTTACTCTGGTTCATGGTCGCATAACTGATGCCAGTTACCAAAATAAAGGAAAGTGGCTCGAGCGGAATCTATTATTTCGGCATGATCAAATGCACATCATTTTCATTTCTCCCGGATGATGGCTCAACACAAAATCCAGCCCAGTTAAAAAAGACGAATCTATGAGGCTGGGTCGTAACAAAATCGCTGAACGGAAATTCCCACGGCACAGAGCGCCTCGCTGAAACGAACAGAGTACAGAGAAGCGGGGACGAGGGTACTTAACGGTCGGGGTGAAGTGGTCGAGGGTCTGGTTCATCCAGTGCTCCTCCCGCGTCAGGTACCTGGCGGGGGCGGCGCCCAGGAGCCCGCTGCCGGCCTCCGGCGGCGGCCGCCAGAGCCCGACAGCATCGGCGCCGCGCGCGACGAGCAGGATCAGAAGCAGGAGCGGGACGACGGCGAGGCAGTCGGTGGCGCCGGCGCGAGCTCCGGACCCCATCGCCGGTTAGCTGACTTTGCAACTTGCAAGCGAAGCAAATCTCCGCGAGCCTCTCGATTCTGAGTACTGATACTGTACTACGTTTTCCTTTTCCATTTACAGACGGAAATAGGAAACGGTTTATCGTGCACGAGATTACGCGACGTCCTATCTGTGGCCCACCACTGGGCTCTGTAGTGGGCTGATCTTGGGCCGGCCGTGCTGTCGAGTTACCCGGCAAATGCAGTGTGATTGCGAAGAACAGAACGCTGAACACGCTATGCTAAAAGGAGCAGAACACATCTTATAGTTCAAAAAAAAAAGAACACATCTTATCATCGTCCGCAAGTTCCAGCCTGCTGTCGATCCGAAAGAAGAAGTGAGTTGGGAATTTCCCCAAAATGATATTTCAAATACTAGTATGATACGCCACCGTCACCTTCCCCCGCTTATAATAGTCTTCCAAACAAACACCAGAGCGAGATAAATTAAGAAACAACCAACCGCGCACATAATGTATTTTTAACAAATCTGACCCTTTGGCGAAACTAATGTCTTGTCTAACTCATCGGCAAAACTATTCCAGAATCTAACTTCTTCACTGCTAAAATGTCTCATCTTTGCCCCTTGGCTAGATGTTTCACCTAGCAGTAGGTGTAGGGAGAGCTATCTTTTCTTGTAGAAGTGTTGTATTCACTGCTGAATTGTTTTTTTAAACAAGTCAGAAGATTTATCATTTTTATTGATTACGAGTTTTTAGGAGGTTCACAAACTAAGTTTTCTTGCTGACATGTGGGGCCCCTGTCCACATCATCAAATGAATTCCTTTTTTGCCATGTCAGTGCTGATAGGTGGGTCCCACGATCAGTTTTTGTGTCAATTTGTTGCCAATACCAGTTTAGTGTGAATTGCAAAAATTCAAAAAATTGTGTTTTTTTACAATTCAAATGCAAAGTTATGGTTTTTCAAATTGATGCTCAAAAGTCGTGGTTTTATGCTAACAACCCGTTGCTTCGCAGGTGGCAAATGCAGTGGCTGCCAAACAAGGCTTCCCCGAGTTCCTTGAGTTAACCAGAAACGGTAGGCCAGTGGTGGGTTTAGGTAACCAGCCTACGGCTCTTCCTGCCTAACTCTTCCTTTGATCATCTAAAAGAAATCTTCCTTTTGTTTCACAGATAAAGTCCAGCCAGAGACGCATACATACAATACAAACCAGAAACGGCTCTCAGTGTCTATACATGTCCTCTGAAGCTCGTATCCCTAAACATGTTCAAGTGTTTCCAAGTTTCTACGCGTATTTTTCACAGTTCTCACTGAAAAGATAGTTTCTACCGGATGTTCTCCATGCTTCGAAGCCGGTGATGTTCCTCTTGTTCCCCACATCCCAACGCCTGAAAGTAAGATGCTCCTGTCACAACCGTTGCTCCTGCCACGCTGCAGATGCATCGGCCACCGGGGGCCCTGTCTGTCTCCCTCCATTCCATCACAATTCACAGGTTGCGATCAACAGCAGGTAGGGGCCGTGTGTACCGTGCCCGTCTGCAGCTATGTACCACTGCACCGAACTACACAAGCTGGGACAGTCCTAGCATCAACCACTTGGTCCTTGCTTAACACTCACTGTTAAAGCTCACTTCATTTGTTTGCTGCTGCTAAGCACCGCGGAGATGCGGACAGGAGTGGCTGAGATTCTCCCGTCCCTGAAGGCGACACCAAAAACTCGCTCGGATTAAGGAGCGATGTTTTTGAATCCTCCGATGTGAACGCTGGTCCCCGGCCGCTGCGGCTCGCTGTCCATGCTGAGCCAAGAACAATTCCTGCAGCGATGCTGCTTGGATTGTGGAATAGCTCCAAGGAAACGAGGGGAATTGCAGGAGTTGGTCACGGTTTGTGTTACCTACTCGTACGTGCATCGATCGGGATGGTCGCTTGTTTGGTGGTCGCCTCGACCGATCTTCCCCGAATCTTTTCTTTTCCCGCCTCTGGATCGTGAAAGGCTCCAAATGCGTCGATCCATTGATCGATCGAACAACGAGCTACATGCCTCACGTGGCAATGTCGTTTTCGGATGGGAGGTTCAACTTATGAAATTGCCGGAGGGCAATCCCAGTCAATTCCGTGAATGCGGCGATCGTGTCATGTTAGCAGAATCCAATCCCCAGGTCTCCCTGAAAAGCTCACAGCTTCGGATTGGAGACGAGCAGGATAGGCCAAACCATATGTGCATGCGCTTCTTGGGACTAGGGAATCATGTAGAAGTTCTGGGGGATTTTTCTTCCCTGCGAACAAGAGAAACACATATAAAAGTTTCTTAAAACGGTAGTTTATTCATCTCTCTGTTTTCTGAAAGTTCTTGTGATTAAGAATGTAACAGTTTTCATCCGGTTTTTCATTAATCAAAAAAAAGAATGTATCTGGTGCATGCAATTGTAATACTTACCCACTTGCAAAAAAGAAACTCAAATACCTGCTTATATTATCTTAAAAATAACTGAGTACACAAACATAATATACACCTGTTGTGTCATAAGATCGGATTTAATTTTTGACTATAGCTCGATAAAAAGAATCGTTTCTCAAATTGTAGTTCATTTTAATTGGGTTGCGAATGTTTTGATTAATGGTGGTTTCAATTTCCAACAATTTTTTGTGATGATGAAGAAATCGGAGAGTTCATGTTATGATGAGAGCTGTGGTGTTAGAGATATGGTGGCAACATCAGTGTTGGTCAGCGGCAAGCACAAGCTTGCTTCAACAGAATGGTAAGCTTCTTTGGCAGTTCAAGAAGTCGGGGGAAGGGAGGGGGGGTATCAAGGGGGAAGTAATGTAGACACCAGCACACTGCTCCTCCTCCTCCTCCTCCTCCCCCCCCCCTCTATCTAGTCTCCACATCATTGTGTTGGTGGCCGCGCGAGCATATAAGTTTGTATCATCCATGTAGTGTTCACCAATATATTTTGGAATTAATTGCACGGTATCGATCACAGTTTTAGAACTCCTATAAGGGTGGGAGCGCTTGTCGTTATTTGGTAGCTTTGCCTATATAGAAATAATAAGGTGTTTCACGATAAAACTTCTTCTCTTATGTAGATTATTTATCAGTGCATCAGTATGCTTCGTTATTGGTTGTCTCTACAACGTGTGGAGAATCGCAACCTATTTACAGAGGTTCGTACACGGTCGGAGGCTACAACGAGGGATACTTTTTCAACATGGATGGCCGTATAACCTCCAAAATAGACTAGCGGCACCTTAGTCGTTTTATATTTCACCTTTTCTTTTTAGATAATTCTGAACTGGTTAATGGCTGCATGCATCTGAATTTCGAACAGGTGTAATGCTTAAACTTTTTCATTAATAAAGCCTTATTTATCAGATAAATATGAGTTTGGCTAGACCGAGCAAATTGGTGCGGCAAGCGACAACCGACAAGTTAGCGGGAGTGAAAAACCTAGAAACGTCTAGTTTGACAACGGAGTTATCGTCCATGCCGTCCTGATCCGTGAGTCTAGTCAATCAGAACTCGAAGAAAATGGGTAAATGGGTAATACTAAAGTACTAGCACAAGCTCAAAGTAAAATATGACATGGGGTAACATTTTCACAAAAACATAAATAAAGAGGTAAAAAAGTGGAGTCCACTTTTATTTTTTCTTATGGTTTGTTGTACTACAGGTAAATATTTCAGTGAGCCTTGCTCTAACAAATTCCTAGGTCATCCGTTTCTGCGACGAGGAGGGCCGAGGGCATCTCGCATCTGTAACAACATGCAGCCTAGGAAATTGTTTTGGCTCGTATCAGTTGAGTTTTCTTGTGATCCGTGTGCATGCATGCTGCGAGGTTTTCATGACATGTGCGGTTTTCTTACTCCTATTACCAATCAACCTAACTCGATGCAGTTCAAATCCACGAACAATCCAAACAACCTGAAGTTTTGAACTGTCACTTCAAGCAGAATCTTCCGTGCCGTCTCTGACCCTGATAAAGACCTCCATCGATGGGGAACTTTTGACTCAGCGAGTTCTGGAATTGGCATATGGTTGCTGCCCATGCATTGTCCCCAGCGTGCTTGGTTGGGCAGACAGGACACCGTGCAGGCCCCAGGGCTAGATCGATCAAGTTGTGTATCCAGAGAAGAAGAACCCCTTGCTCGTGGTGGGCTTATTGGCGTGTATCAGCATTATTCTGATATTGGTGTGAGCATTAAATTTTCGTTAATACATACTTTTGCTTACAAAATTCTCCGCAAAAAATAAAATAAACATGTGTGGATCTGTCTTTCCAAGAAATATATCGAGCAAACATTTTGATACTACTATACTGAATTATAGCGCGAATCGTACCCTAAATTTGCTGACGAGCACTGCTAATGGTTCTGCATCCATGCGTTCGCTGTCGATAGAATTTGCAGATATGTGGAATACATTTACATATATATCAAGAAATGTGAATTCACTAAATGATAAGACTGTAACTTTTGGAAGTACTTCCTCAGATTCAGTTTACTAGTCATGCACATGTATCTAGGTAGTTCATTTGATCTATATAATAAGCAAAAACTATATTTTTAGAAAGTATATCAACTAAAGCTTTTAATAATATATTTTTATAATATATGTCACATATGAAATTTATAAAATTAATAACCTAGAAATACAGGGCGAGGACTAGTAAACCAAAAGGGAGGAAGTATAAAAGGATCCATAAGATCCACTGAAGCGTCCGGGGTCAAAATGTGGTAGAAACAGTTTGCTCTATATATGATGCAAGCAAAGAAAGTTTGCACAAGAGATTGGCAAATGACGCCACAATGAGGATCACCCATCTGCATAACGGATATGACAGGCAAGCATGCAAAAATAAATGGAGAATCCAAATCCAAATCTTACAAAATAAATACATATATTAAAAGCCAGCAGATAATCATAGTCGATGGATATCCTGTTGTGACTGAAAATTCACTCAGGACAATTAGTTGCTCCAGGCACACCAGATTATACTCTGCTCATTTATTGCTGCGTATTTTCGGAGATAATATGGAAGATTGGCAGGAGTGTAATACAGTAGTATATGACTTTTTGCAATAATTCTGAAATATCGATATATACAGACAATCGCTTGGGTATCACACATTACTCTGCACATTTAATGTTACCCATCGTAGGAGATATGGAAGATTGGCAGGTTGCGTACAGCACATGCATAAAAGCCCTGGAAAATAATTTGGAAATACACGTACACGTATAATCGTATTTATATGCACTAAGTATTTTCTCGTAAAGAAAAAGTCAGATATTTCGAGATGGTCACATGGCTTTCGGCGTGGGGACGCGCCGTTACTACAGTGTCAGGTGCACAAATTGACAGCTCTCGAGGCTGATCAGTGACACCCCTGACACGACAGTTGTGCTGCATGATAGTATCACAATTAAAAATCCGATGAATGAGTGGCGCACCACGGAAGGAAAACGACTTTGTGTTTCATGGCGTCGGGTGATCAGGCTGCATCGTTCGTCCTTATGTTTTCCTTGCATTCACAGAGATCATCTCCCTTGCAAGAGATCTCAAAGTTGTAGATAATTACACTGTTTGTCATCTTAATGCTAAACAAATGACATAATGGTTCGGCTAGATCGATGAATAAATGGACGTGTCCTTCTTTGTGTTAGGGTTGGTACCATTGATCGGTCATTGCATCATGAAAAATGGGTTTAAAATTTATTGGACATAGGGTTGGTGAAGGAGCTGGCAGTCTCAGAACACAACCTAGGAATAAGATGGTCACGTAGTTGAAAAATGAGATGTTTAGTAATCACTACATGTCACGTAGTTGAAAAATGTAGTTATGTTGCAAGTCAGATTGTGCTAGTTCACGTTTAACTCAAGCTTCTAAAGATCAAGACTAGTGTTAGAATCATATAACAACAACTGCTCAAGTTGTTTGTCCATGTTTTTTTTTGGAGAACTGTTGTTTGTCCATGTTAAACATGAAGGCAACATCGCACTCGATTAGTCTAGAGGAAACTGAGCGCAACTAGGGAGTAGACAAATTTCCCCTCAAAGAAATTGTCAGCATCCTTTTCCCCTTGAATAAATCACTGGGTTGTTAGGGAGGAAGGTTGCGATGATTTGGCTGGGAGGGTTTATAGTACACTAGCCATTTAAGTGCTAGGTTTAGGTTCGGAGACCGGTTCGGGTAATAGTACCCATAAAACTCCCTTCTGATTCCCAAGCATAAAAGGTGACTTTTTCTTATGGAGTCCATGGTTTAGTGAGATTAGTTCTCACTCCTTAAATCATACTGGATCTAGGCGGGTATCTTCTTATGCCCCCTTTAGCGGATTGGTTTCTCGAGTGTATCCAGTTCTTGAGGGCCACCTTGAGATGGTATACATGTCGACTACATTGTTTTATTTTTCAATGTTTTTTTGGTCCCTCCATTGCTCGACTATTTCCTTTGGTTCGCTAGAGATAGATGTGCAAAGAGTGGCGCCTTGCTAGATAAGGGGCACCACCCCATCCTAAGGGCGTTTCTTGAACTAAGTTTCCCTTCAGTTGGTTTGGGCGATGCCTCAAGAAACTTCAAGAACATTCCAATTAGCATTGTTCTAACAAGTTTCCATGCAACATTTGTGTCTTCTACCACCGTATGTGGTGTCCTTTCTCGGCGGATGGAGAAGGTCCATATTACAACTGTCTGGACACATCTTAGGAAGAAGAACATCCTTATGGGCTTCACACATTTTTTTCTTGTAATGATCTACATGTAATCTTTGTTCAAAACTTTCCTATGGTTGTACCATTTTATTCCTCATATATGGAAGATTGTTTTATAAAAATTATCTCAAACGAGTTCAGAATGATCCCACACACCAACATCAAACAAAACAGATACTTTATGACCGTTCTTTGTCCACCACAACTCAAAGTGAGTCTATTCTCTTGTAAACCTCAATGCCTTCTAAAAGTACATAAATTGTACTCTCGTCCAGCATGTGAGATGCTTCCCATTTCCTTATAAGTGCACCTCACATTCACCAACTTTTATGTCGTCGGCTGTCACGAGTGGTGTTTAGATGTCATGTTACTCACTTGTTGTATCACCGTTCCATTTTTGAACAACAATGTGGTTTTTAATGACATTCATCATCGTCAAGGAACTCCATCATTGCATGAGGCTTTTGAGATAGTAAGGGAGATACAAAAAATGCCACTTAATGAGCTGAGAGCATCATTTGAGTAAAAAGTTTGGACTTGGTAGGTTGTAACCTCACACTACGAGCATTGAATGTTTGAAAGTTGGAATGTTTAAGCTGAGGTATATTGATATTTAGTGTCCTAAATATTTAAGTTGAAGATTGAGCAATTTTCACTATTCTCATCTCTTGCAACAACTTTGGCGTCCCCATATGTTCAAAGGAAGTGTGAAAAAAAGAACGGTTTTATAAAAGGGGGCAGGAAATGGGAGAGATACGAGGGCAATAGCTCGCCCAAAGCGGGACATAGTTAAAAGCACTACTCCTCGATGCACGTGTGCTCTAGAAGTGGTAGGAGAACAACTAGACACGTACATCAAAACTTTTAATGGGTGTAAGGTCACCTTTTGGAGCACACTTGTCCATGTAATCTATTATAACGCCATCTTAATGACATCCGCAACATTTTAACCATATTATGTTGTATTCTCACTTTGAGCACCAAACCACTTAGCTATGTGACAAGCTAAAACATCACTACATAAGAAGAAACCCTAAATTGTTTTTCGCCAACTTGAACTAGAAGTGGGCTATCCTTAAAAGCACCGAAGTGCATATACAAGTGTTCTAGAGAAGCAGTGGGAGTTTAGATTTTAACAACCACACACATAAAATAACTTTTTAATGGGCTTAAATTCACCTTCTGGACCATATTTTGTCCACACAATCTATTAGGGCGTTATCTTTATAGCGTCACCATGGCCATTCTGCGACATTGTATGCATAGCTCTCACGGTACTATGTCGTTGTTCTTCCTTTGAGAGCAGAAATGATAAACTACACAACTTAAAAAAGTCCCGCTAAACTACACAACAAGCTAAACATAACTCCATGCAAAGAAACCCTAAGATTGTTAACCTGCCAACTTGACTAGATAGAATAAGATTTTGACCCCTAAAATCATCCCAACACCATCTCTCTCCCTCTCTGTCTCTCTTTCTCTCTCACACACACACATTCTCTCAAGAACTCTGTATCTCTAAATGGCTAAAGTATGAAATATACCATACCAAATTCATGCAATACTAAAAAAAACATCAAAACATACCGAGAAGAAACAACTCAGCGGCTGCCTTCTCGGCCGCTCCCCCACATGCTTAACATTGGAAATAAATTTATAACTAGCGCACACGTAATTCACCTTCTCCAGACTTGTCCACATATTGTATTATAAAGCCATCATAATCGAATCACCATGGACCTTTCACAAATATTAATTATGTGCGTAGCTCAAACGGTAGTTGTCGTATTCTCCGATTGAGCAGCAAATCGCTAAGCTACACGACAAGCTAAGACATCACTCCGTCCAAGTTCAGTTTGTAACCACCACACATGAAAAATTCTCCTTCTCTTAATTGTCGTAAATCCATCTTGTGGACCACACATGTCCACATATTGTACTATAACGGTACCGTAATCACATCACCACGGGCTTTCCATAACATTATGTGTGTAGTTCCAACGGTATCATGCGTATTATCCTTTTATGCGCTAGAAGTCTAAGCTACATGACAGGCTAAAACATCACCCCCTTCCCCCCACCCCGCACAGCAAAGAAACCCTAGAACCGTTAACCTGCCAAGTTTAACTAGCTATATATAAGAGTATCCTATAAAAGAATTACACATGAAGGGAGTAGAAACTTTGGACGATAATAAATACATTTGAAACCCCCATATATCTTTCTCTCAACCATAATATCTCCACAACGGCTATAATGCAAGATATACACCGTATAAATCATTAACCCACGAATTACTCACAGAAAAAACAACCAGGAAATACTCACAATATCACAACCATCAAAACATACCAAAAAGCAACAACCCGACGCGCCCCCGGGCCCGCCTGTCATCCGGAGGCAGCTTCGGCCTCAGTCGACTCCTCACTCAGTCCTCTTCTCCCCTCGCGTCACTCGCCTCCTCCGTCCACCGCCGCGCGGCCCGATAGAGGCAGGCCAGCCAGCCAGCCAGCCGGGCAGCCGCGTACGTTACCAGTGCCGCCCCGCCACCCTCCTTTCCATTTCTCGTCTTCTTCCCTTCTCCCCCCCATTAATACTCGATTCGCTCCTCCATCTCGCCCCGGGCCTATAAATCCCAGACCTTTCCTCCTCCCCCTGCGGCAAACCCCACCGCATTCCTGCCAGCGCCTCCGGTGATCGGCGCCGGGGGAGCCATGGGACAGTGCTACGCCAGGAACGTGCAGGCGGACGGGGATGCGGGCGTGGTGGGCGGCGGAGGGACGACCACCATCTCGGTGTCCGCCGCGGCCGGGCAAGAAGAAGCCGTCGGCGCCGGGGAGCGGGCCACGGCTGGAGGAGGGGTAGGGAGGAGGAGCAGCAGGCCGTCGCCGGCGGGCACGCCGCGGAGGAGGGCGGCGGCTACGCCGGCGAGGACCTCCGCGGCGGGGAGCCCCTGGGCGGCCAGCCCGCTCCCCGAGGGCATCGCGCCGTCGCCGGCCACGTCCGCGTCCACGCCCAGGCGCTTCTTCCGCCGCCCGTTCCCTCCGCCGTCCCCGGCCAAGCACATCAAGGCGTCCCTGGCGCGCCGCCTCGGCCGCCGCTCCCCGGCTCCTGCCGGGGCCAAGCCGCCGCTCGAGGTCCCGATCCCGGAGCACGCCGGCGGCGGCGGCGGGGAGGCGGAGCGGGAGCTCGACAAGAGCTTCGGCTACGACCGCAGCTTCGCGGCCAAGTACGAGCTCGGAAAGGAGGTGGGTCGCGGCCACTTCGGCCACACCTGTCTAGCGCGTGCCCGCAAGGGGGACATGAGAGGCCAACTGCTAGCTGTCAAGGTCATCTCAAAAGCCAAGGTCCAGCCCTTTCCTGATCTCTCATTACTCTCCTCTCTTCCTGAATGCATAATCGTCTACCTACTTTGCTCTTAGATAAGATCAACAACCAAGATCTTGCTTGGTATTAAGATGCCGTGTGATCCTTTCAGTTCTTCACTTGCTCTACAATGAATCGTTTGTTAGTTTTGCCAACAAGAATTCAGCAACTGGTCAAGACATTGCAATGATAAGTTAATCATTCGTTGTCTTTGTCTGCCTTTGCACAATGAGCAGGGTCTTTATAGTCGCCTTGGCATTTCCTGGAAAGTAAGAAGTACATTATGGAATCTTGTTTCAACGATTGAATTTTTGTCTTTTATTGTGATCTCACTGTTTATCCATCTGCCACCTGTTTCTTGTTTTCTTGTTCTTATAAAAGTGAAGATCTGAGGGGATTAGTTTATGCAGTATTGTACCGATATCTGCGTGAAATCATCTGATAGCTTGTCAAATAGTGGCAGCATTTCAGCTTGAGTGGTTTGGATATAGTGCATTACTGCATATAACCATAAAGAGTTCAGTTTATCGGTATATAGGGCACTTTGTCGGTATAATCAGAGATAGAAGAAAGGATAAGAAAAAAAAAGCATGGAAGGTAACCAGGTATAAGTAGAGGATCCTTCAGATTTTTGGAGGTGCCAAAGTTGAGCATACATTGATAATGTGATCACCTTTCTACTTATATTGCCCTTCCAGGGAGCAGTAGTATTGATTTAGACAATGCATACCTTTTAATTTCTGAATTCTTGATGTTTTGCATCCCATGTACTACCTCCGTTCCTAAATATAAGAATTTTTTTTCAGTTCAGTTTTGAGCTGCCAAAACGCCTTATATTTAGAAACGGAGGGAGTGCATATAACCAGGCATAAATATCATGTAGATTATCAAGGATGATGAATTTAAAATACGTTGTTAATGTGATCACACTCCTACTTGTATTGCCCTTGCAAGGACTAATAGTATTCAATGTTTTTTGTTTAGGGCTCGTTTTGCACCCATCATTTCATTTGGTAGAAATGAAATGACATGATGATATCATTTCATTTTAACAAATCCACAGAAATGACAGGGTACCGAATAGGTATTAAGGTTAGGCATGAGATGAAAAACCATGGAATTCCAAATGAATTCCATAATCAATTCTGTGGCAGCCAAACAAGTAATTGTTAGAATCATAAATGAATTCTTTGATTCTAGCCCCAAATGATGGGAGCTAAACGAGCCCTTATTTCTTTTAGACAATGTTAGTTTCTTTTTGATTCTTTCTTGATCTTCATACAGCAATCTGTTGACAAAACCATGTATGATATACAACTAAAAAAACTCTACGTGCGCGTATATGTACATGCCAACATTGATGTTTCTCATGCACGTAGTTGTTGTTTTCTTTTGCAACTGTTATTACTTTATTGATTACTGTCTGTTTTGGTCTGCTATAGTGTTCTTTGTGGAAGCCGACTTACATTTACTGTTTGAACCCTAGACATATCTATCATCACTTGCTCTGTTACTTGCATCTGATCACACATTCATGTTCCCCTTCATCACATAAACTATGGACATCGGTTCTCTGACAGCTTGATATTTGATGCTAGAAGCTAATTAATGCCAGATGAATCTTTCCATTAAGCTAAGCAGTTATGAAGATCTATCAGTTAGCGCCTAGTTTGCTTGTCTAGCTCGTTAGGTTATAGATAAGTATTTACTTTGGGCTGTTCGACTACCTATTTCGCATTTTATTCTTCACATTGTAATCCCAACCTTTTTGTTCTTTCCTAGCAGATGACAACAGCAATATCTATTGAGGATGTGCGCAGAGAGGTGAAAATTCTGAAGGCTTTATCTGGGCATTCAAATCTTGTCAAATTTTATGATGCATGTGAGGATGGCCTTAACGTCTACATCATCATGGAGTATGTTTTGCTTTTCTTACCCTCATGTATTGTTGGTTTTGCATATGTACAATGTTTTGATTTGATTTGGCATTATGTGAAACTGTGCATTTGTTCTATTACAGAACCTGCAGCATCTCATTTAGATAAAGGTTTTCCTTTTTGTTAAAATGGATCGTCTTATTCAAGTTCTATGCTAATTTGCATGGTGATTAATGTTTTCTGCGCCTGTTTTTGGTCAGGCTGTGTGAAGGTGGGGAGTTACTGGACAGAATTTTGGCCAGGTATAACATTTTCCTTTAGAAACATTTCCGAGTACAAAAAAAACATAGCTCTTATACATTATTGTTTGTCTGTTTTTCCAGAGGTGGGAGGTACACTGAGGAAGATGCTAAAGTTATTATTGAACAAATATTAAGCGTAGTTGCTTTCTGCCATCTTCAGGGTGTTGTTCATCGTGATCTTAAGCCAGAGGTATGTGAAATCATTGTTGATGTCTTCAGTGCTGATAATTCTACCATTTCTTTCTAATAACTCTGTGCTTGAATTTGAATAGAATTTTCTATTCAGCACCAGAGATGAACATTCTCCTATGAAGCTCATCGATTTTGGCCTCTCTGATTTTATAAGACCAGGTAGACCTCACATGAAATAGCTTCCGTTTTCTATGTGTTGTTTGATCTTTGATTTTAATAATGCATGCGATCTTGACACGTATACCTAAATGTCTTCTCATTGTGTACCGAATTTAACAAGTATTTTTTTGCAGATGAAAGGCTGAATGACATTGTTGGTAGTGCATACTATGTTGCTCCAGAAGTACTACATAGGTCATACAGCACAGAAGCAGACATGTGGAGTATAGGTGTTATCACTTATATCTTGCTGTGTGGTAGTAGACCTTTTTGGGCACGGACTGAATCAGGGATTTTCCGCTCAGTGCTGAGAGCTGATCCTAATTTTGATGATTCACCATGGGCATCAATATCTCCTGAAGCTAAAGACTTTGTCAAAAGACTTCTTAACAAGGATTATAGAAAAAGAATGACTGCTGCACAGGCACTCTGTAAGTTGTGTCAATGATGGTTCTTTCACTTTATACTTTCTTATTAAGTTTCCATAGAACATTGCTAATTTAATGTGTTGTTTGTGTATCGTAGCTCACCCCTGGTTGCGAGAAGATGAGTGTCGCCCAATCCCTCTGGATATGTTAGTTTTTAAGCTGGTTAAGGCCTATCTTCGTTCCACGCCTTTCAAACGGGCAGCATTAAAGGTTTTACTCTTTACCTAGTTCCTTCAAGTATGTATTTATTGAACTGTACCTCCTTCGATTCTGATTGTGTCAAACGACATTCTACACACTTGAGTAGTATGTACACATCATACATCTGAATCAGTACGACCTTTATTATTTTGCAAAACTAGCCAGCAATGTTTATTAATTTGAGGGAGGAACTGAAATTTGGCAGCTTGCATTGAATGTATTTTAAGTTGCTGTCTTGCTTAGACATGCTACGCAATTAGCTGTCATAATTTAACCTCTTCCATTTGATAGGCTCTTTCTAGAGCAATAACAGAAGACGAGCTTATCTACATCAGAACGCAATACAACTTGTTACAACCAAGTAGCAAAGACGGACGAATATGTATTGAGAACTTCAGGATGGTAAGTGATCTTATGCTGCCCAAGTCTCTTAGCAATTACAATTTTCTATTGGCATGTTGACATTCTAATTTAGAGCATGCACTATGTTAAAATGAAGTACTTTCCATATGCAAGATACTAAACTTGATTCTTCTCTTCTTTTTCCATCCTTTAATTTATGCAGGCTCTTCTACAAAACTCTACTGACGCTATGAAAGAATCTAGAGCACTTGATATCTTAAGTGCGGTATGAAATGCTCACCCTACAGCTTGCCACTCATTACCTTCATTTGCACACATATGGTATATCTTATTCATTATTTGAAATTACGTGTATATTCAATTTCAGTTGGAGCCGCTTGCATATAGGAGAATGGATTTTGAAGAGTTCCGTGCGGCGACAATCAGCCCTTACCAACTCGAGGCTTCATCAAGGTGGGAAGAAATTGCGAGCATTGCATTTGAATGCTTTGAGCAGGAAGGCAACCGTGTCATCACAATTGAGGAGCTAGCGCAGGTATGCATCTGAACTATGAGAAGGACATAAATCTCTGATCTTATGTGTGGTACTAACCAAATGACCTCCCTTTCCCATACAGGAGATGAATCTTTCTTCTGCAGCGTATTCTATCGTCCGCGACTGGATTAGACCATCAGATGGAAAGCTTAGCTTTATTGGCTACACCAAATTTTTGCATGGATTGACTATGCGGAGCAGCAATGCGAGGCGGCATCACTAATCTGTTCCCGGTTACTTAGATTGATTCCATTGCTTTCATTCATGGGGAGTTTGATGGATGTTGGTATTTTGTCTCTTTTTGCTGGCCTAGCTTTTGTAGAGAAAAAAAGAAAAGAAACAGAAAGTGGAAGTTCATAATGAGAGTTTTAGAAGCAAAGATGTGTTTTATCTCATTTTACAACTTGGTGCTGTTACATCATTATTAATTTGGCTTATACATGGGCGGGCGATGTACAGTTGGCTCATCATACATCATTCAACATGCTAACTTGCCTTACACACTGCATTTGTGACTCCTGCTGGCACCAGTGTTTACCCAGGTGCTTAATAATCCTATTTCTCCAAGAAGCAGGAGCAGAAGTACCAAGGTGCTGATGCTCTTGATGTGCAAGCAGATGGAAAAGTAAAGAGCCTTGCAACTGTGGACAAAAGATATTGTGGGTTGGAACGTTCTTAACTGGTGATGCATTGTCTAATCCAACAATGCATAGGAGGCAAGCAGTCCATAGATTTCGTCCTATGTTTCTCCTTTTCCGGACAACCGTACGGCGGCACTTTTATGGTGCTCAGGACAATTAAGAAACGCTTTCAAGTACGAAAGGGCACTTTGAGGACAGGACACAGACAAGTCACTGGGATTAAGAATTTAGTATTAAGCTATGTTCATCCTTGGGTGCTGAGGGCCGTCAGCGGTAGTTGAGATCGACAGGCAATCTGCAATCAGCTAAGTTCAACATAATTTCATAGGCATAGGATTATGGGCTATGAGGGCTGTCAGATTTTCATTTTCTTTGGTGGGTAATCTCATTGTTCGAGCTTAGGCTGCTCATAGTGGGGAGTAACTTAGAGTAGTGTCATGCACATGTTACTAGTATATTTTACTATCTTCATAGTGGGTAGTAACTTATGTGTGGTGTCATGCAAGGTGTCATTTATTAGGTTATAGACTCATTTTGCTTTGGGGTGTGTGATGTTACGATAACATAGCTAGTTACCACAAGCCTCTCTCTCTTCAATTAATGACCTGCCATGTCATCATTCTATCTTGAAAAGTGTAATGTTACCGGCTAAGTTACTCCCACTATGACTAGTCTTAGAAGTTGAGAACTGCAGGTCACTACGTACGTCCCTATTAGAGCACCTCTAGGAGATCCCTTCACCCTTTAAAACGCATATAAGTTGCGTTGATAACACATATAATGGTTCCCGTAGGCTCTTGCCGGAAAGATCCCACAAATACGGACAGTAAATCTGAATAGTCGGTTTTACAGTTCCATTTGCGGGATTTTGTTCAGCGTCTTACCCCGCATGAAACCGTAAACGGCTGTTTCTTTCATAATTATCATAATTTCATTCCACATATAGATCACTCCGCACAAATATAGTTGATAGCAAACAAACTCAAATATCGCACCGACAATAAATTAGAGCCAAATAGTCTTATATAAATCACCACTACGGCAACCTAAGTAGTTTGCAATTACTACATGCCAACAAACCACTCATCACAATAGCTTGATCCTCTTAACTTGTCCTTGTTTGTAGCACCATCTTTAAGCAAATCAAAGAGCGTGAACTCGAGCTTCTTCTTTTCCTCCTTCATAGCGGCTTCCCATGCTTTCTCATTTTCTTTGAGATTACTAAGCTCATTCTTCAGCGCTTCCATCTCATCCTCCTCCCGAGCATCGGCATTGATCTTGTGGAAGTTCTTCTGGAGCACCGTTTCCTCATATTCATTTGCGAATTTCTTTACATCCTCTTGGAGAGTGAAGTATTTCTTCTAAAGCTTCTTCTTCTCCGTAGATAGTTCTTCCACAAACCTTACTGCAAGAATTTGACTAACCTAAATTAGCACATAACATCTATCTACTAGAAGCATCAATCAATAGAAAGTGATTGACTCACATTCATCACCGAACACCTATAGAAGCGGCACCCTGTGTCTGTCCCCTCGAAGGCGACACATTTGAATAGCTATAGCTTGTGCCCATGACAAACTTCTTTAGAATCGGCAGCTAACCAGATAAATGTTGGATCTTTGATGGTCGGGGCAATATCCATGTTGGTGAGGTCCTAGTAGACCGCAAATTGACGAGAAAATCAAAGTAAAATAGATCAGATTGAATGAAAATCGGAGAAACACCCATTCCCGAATCAAAAACCCTAGAAATCAATGAGAGCATGGGCAGTGTAGCTTACCCCTAGAAAGCGATGGAGGCGAATACAAATCGTTGGAGCTTGGCATATTGAGCACCCACTGGTTCTTGATGAAACGAAGGCTGGCAGGGAACGAGATGCTGGTGTGGTCGATTCGCGACGGTACTGATGGATGAAGGCGGCGTTCCAGCATCAATGGTGATGGTACGCATGGCGGGTGGCTTCTGATCCGATGCGAACAGCAAAATAGAGAAGGTGCGGCCAAAATTTGACGCAGCGTGGGGCGGCAGTAGCGGAGCTTGGAGGCAGGCGGGCAAAAATTATGAGTTGGTGCGGGTTGAAACTTCCGTCCTGCCAAGGGATTGTGTGAGATAGAGGGGACCTTGGGCCTGCCGCGCAACCCTCGTTTATGCGAGTTCGGTCGTTGCATTTTTCAACCCCCTTAAAAAAATATCGATTGCGCGACTATACCGTGCTTTTTGTGCCCTTTTTTCCTACCAAAACCGCATATGAGGGGTTATTTTACCATTCGGGATGACTTGGTTTCACCTAGAGTTGCTGTTAGAAAGAACTTCAGACTCCTCGTTCATCTCTTCTACTGCCTCGCCGGTGTGTCCTAGTGCTTTTGTGGTGCCTTTGACCCGCTATCCACTGGCGACATCTCCCGGCGGTGGTACCACCCCCGAGGCCATCCTCACTAGATATTTTTCTTCCTTTCTTCCTCCTTGCCACTTCCTTTGCGACGGCTCATTCACTAAAGGAGAAACCCGCTGCACGAAAGACGTGAAGGTGAAAAACCGAAAACCACACCTAAGAGAAGGGTGAACATTTTTTTTGAGAGCAACCACATATTTCATTAATTGAAAATCAAGTTACAAGGAGCAACTCACTTGGAAACTAAAAGATAAACCATGATACAATGATTATCCTGAAAATTTTGCAGATAAAACCATAAGAGATTGATAAATACAAATCAATCCCTAGGGTTTCCTGCAACCACCGAAGCCAGCGGCCGCCATCCAACTCCAGCATCGCCGAGATGCACGCCGAAAGAAACATTGAGCCTCCAACATTGCCAGATCCAAGAGAGCACCATCACCAATGAGGCTTTGTGAGCCGATGAACAGGCCTGCTGCATGCATCAAGGCACATGTCACTGTGGCACGTCGACCGGGGGATGTCCCCATGCTATCTTGGACCAAGATCGGTTACCTCCCATCGACAAAGTCAAAGAAGAACGACAAATCCACCATCTCCAGATCAACATCTTTGCTCTAGATAAACCACTTTGCCTCTGAAGGATCGATCAACGCATGTTGCCATCAACTCTGAGACACCGCCATAAAGGTCACCGCCGGTGTGGGAGTAGAGTTGAGATAGTTTTATTTGCCCGGATGTTGCTCCCACCATCCCAACGACGCACCACAGCAGACAAGCCCTAACCCTAACTACATGGAGGAATGAGGTCCCCCCTCCCTCCTGCCACCGGAGCGACAAGAAGAGGGAGAGGCGACCAACATTTTGGCCGGTATAGATTGGAGGGAAGGTGCGCCGCCGCCCTGTCGCTAGGAGAGAGAGAGAGAGAGAGAGAGAGAGGAAGAGACGAAGCGGTTCGCGTTTCGCCAACTCTTTTATGAGAGGAGTGTCGAACAAATTTTTAACTGTTGGAAGTGTCGGCGTGAGCTTCTTTTTTAGCGCTAAGGGAAGGGTGAACATGCCATTAAAAGAATCTACAATGTGGTGATTATACCAACTTTTTAAGCTGCAAATTGTCTAGAACACCCTAATAGTCAATTCTACAAAGATATCTTGTGGAGTAAATTGGAACAAAGTATAGGGGTAGAGATTTGATTCCCGACGTTCAGATTGTTGTCACAAAGTTTTCGATCTTGGGTAAGATACAATAAGTTTCCAACTGAACGAGACGAAATATGCCCTTGTTACAAAAGGATCCTGGAATTAACGTGCCTACCTTTATCTTCTCCGAGTACTTGCATTGGCAAAGCCCGAAGCACTCGTTAGTTGACCTGTCCATGCTCATAGGGTATGTACCTGCGATGGCTTCAGTACTACTCACCAACAAAAGCTCCGAGGTTTCATACCAGCTCCATTCCAAAGTTTCTCATCTGGTATTTCAATTCGGCTCTTGGATGCATATGCTTGCTCCACAAAAAATATATTTTTAATAGTTAAAAATTTGAATAAAAGAAACATATCCACGAAACGTTACGTCCAAGACAGGGTCTCCCCAGGCGATCGGGATCCCATCTGCCTCCCGTCGGCGCTGCCGCAGATCACCTGTCTCTCTAGCCTTTGGGCCATGAAGGTGCGATAGATCTCGGTCCTCGTCGGTGGGAGGGCTCTGTCCCCTGTTTTGAGGGCTCCGTTCTCCTTTTTAAGGTCAAGGTTTGTAGGGGCGGCGCTCAGGTGGTGGTGGCGACGTCTCGTGCAGTAAGGTCTTCCCGGCTTCAACTCCATCTTGGCGGCAACGTCAAGAGGCTTGTGGGAGTGGTTTGGTCTTCGAGGATTTCGTCTAGCTGTGGGGATCTTCGGATCATCAAGGAGCTTCATCGATAGTTCTTCCTTTTTCTTCGTCTCCGGGATGGATGTGGTCTTCTTGACCCGTTCGGCGACTTCCCGTTCGCAACCAACAACGTCAGGCCGACTCAGGGAGAAGCGGCAACGGCGGCGTGCTGTCGACACGATCTGGATGTTGAAGATAAAGGGCTTCTCAAGGATCTCGTTGTAATTTTTGTTTTTCTTGAGTTGCTTTGTACTATTCGTTGTTTCTTATAATGCCAAAGTCCTATTCGCAAAAAATATTTGAACAAAAAATTTGTATGTACATCTCCACAAAACTCATATTTTTATGGTTGCAAAGAGAAAACATGTTTCATAAAAGCTTTATTTTTAGCACCCAATTTTATCTTTTTAAATAGGCTAAACAATAAGTCGATTTTTCAAGAAGCGACTTAGTAGGCATATAGCATGTGATGAAGATGTACGCATAAAAAAATTAACGCGTACATCTCGACATTCTATAGATCACGAAGTCGTTCCACCAAAAACTGACATTTCTTTTGTCATGTATCAAAAAGATAAAATTTGGTGTAAAAGAGGTTGTTTATGTGACATTTTTAATGTATTTTTTTACATAAGCCACAAAAAATAATATATTTTTTGTGAAACCTGTTGTGAGCACATAGAATATCGAGATGTAAACACAAATTTTCGTTCTTGGATTTTTTAAAATATTTTCAAAATGTTTGTTTTCGTGGGGAAGCATATGCTCCCATGTGCCAAATTAAATTTCTACTTATGGTTATGCTTTGGGTGAGAAACCCTAATTGACTCCGGAAGCTTTGGACCCTCTCCAGTTGGAGGTTTCAGACCTAATAGAGAACCCTCTGTTTTGGCGCATGAGTCCGGTGGAAGTAACCTCGATTCATATTTACACTTTAACGAATTCTCACCAGCTCTCATCTCACACAACAGGGTTCAGAATCAGAAGTACCAATTGACCAGTTTGGTAGTTCCCAGTTGGCAGAAGGTGGAAAATGAGACATTTTTGCTGGAATTTAAAGGAAAATTTCATGACTTAGAAAGATCTTTATGTATCATTTAGGTCAAGTACCCCTCAACGTGGAACACATCACTAAATATCTAATTAACCTAAAGTTTCTCGTTCCTTTGTGTCTTTTCTAGGGGCCGCCAATTACTCTTTTAGCTTATAGGGATTAAGAATTGAAATGCATAGTAAATCACTATATAATCTTTTTAACTCTTAAAAACATTAAATTTCACTTTTGTCGAACAATATTTTGTTTTAAGATTAGCAATGCACCATGTCCGCTCATATAGGCACGCGTATGGTTAGGTGAAAAGAGATCATTTATGTACTCCCTCTGATCCATGATAAATATCGAATGATTTAGTATAACTTAATATAAAATTATACTAAATTAGTGAGACCTTTGATGGAAATCAGTGTATTTATCAAATTTTGTCTTAACTGGAACAATCCATTTTGTCTGTGGGCAACAAATACTTGGCAGAGGATCGTATTATGATGATGGTCTAAATTGCTGGAGGGCCACACCATATGCCATTTTTATTAGCATTGTGCATATTGCAAAATGAATAATTACTTTGCAAATGTTTCAACAGTTTTTTTTCTAGAAAGGACACTCAAAGGACATCTTATATCTGATATTCACCAAGGAAAGCAGAATACAACACACAACACAACACAGAAGGCATACAATAAGACGTAAAATGACAATATAGTGACCTCACCCGGTAGTGCCGATCCCTGTGCATTTCAGTGCTAGTCCCTGGATCAATCGCTAGCACACATAGTTTATGATGTAATATCAAGAAACAAAGGTCATTATATTACATCGCATAATCTAGAAAATTACATATTGAACATTACAAATTGCTTAGCATGAGGCTTAGCATAATATCAGAGTTTACAACATAATCAGCATGGAGTCCTTTGTCTTCATGTGCCACAGGCGAGCATGTTGAGGATAGACTCGTAACCCTGTTGTACCTTACTTGTCATCGAAATCTGCAACATAAAACATATCAGCCACAAAGGGTCAATACATTTGAATTATATTGGCAAGATGTCACTTTTGATGGACACAAGTGGAGCGTAACACTTAAATGAATATTTGGCTAAGTGGATCTTCAGGCTGATTTGCAGAAAAGCAATTGTTTACCCTACTTTTCAAATGATCTTATTTCTTATAAGGCATTTTTGGACACATCCACCAGGTGTTCCTAGTTATGTACACACAATAATCCCTTGTTAACCCCTCAAGTTTTAATTTAAGAAGTTGGGATGATGAGATTCTTGAACAACTGTCACTCAAAATTATCCGTAACTGGGGACACGGCTAAGTACTTAGTTTTAATACTCTGCAGAGGTTGTGGACTTTTCCCACAAGACTCAGTCAACCCCTTCTTCCATGATGCTCATTTTGCTCGAATGGTCAGGTGAAGAGTAAGACGAGACATTTCAGAAGCAATCCCTCAGACCAACTCGAACACGCCCCATCCTACCAACACTACCACCCTCTGTCTGTCTAGCTGAGTTTTCACAGCTTCATTGGTCAAGACAGAGCCCATATGACTTGTGGCTGCACTGGAAGCTTCATGACTTGAACGTCTCCAATCTCTTTGTTCCTGGGTGGCCGTCCTTCAAGTGAGATACACACGACCGCCATAGAGATGACTCCGGTGTAACCACTCTACATAATCCTCTTACCATTTCCACCCAGGTGTTTCATTAACTTAGTTGTTTTCCATAGATTTCCAAAACATAGTTTTCATACTTAGTAAAACATGTGGAATCCTGCCCACAAATTCTATAGCACAACTAAGCAATCTACACTTACGTTGTTTCTTCTAATAGGGGATATCCTAAATAGGACATAGCAAGCATAATAATCTACACATGCATATTATTAAAAGAAAGGAAGCACTACATGCATAATAAAACATTGAGAATTTTATGAACAAGAGTGACACTTGCCTTAGTAATTTCTGAAGATTGTACTTATCTTAATAAACACGCATAGCTCTTCGTACAGCTATAAGATAGAAGAATAACACAACATAAACACATAATCAAACAAGTCAAAATCAAGCAAGACAACAAGGTTGTTTATATGTTTTGGCTTGGTCTTCAACTGTCTTAGTGATAATTTGACAGAACGATGGTGGCATGAAGTTTACTTGATATGGATGGAAGAATGGCTAAGTCAAGGACGTTAAAAGATGGATGTGGGTTTTCTAAATTGTTAGGTGGTGTCAAATACTTAGCAAAATAGCTCAAGGCAATTCTTAGTCTTGGGTTGAGAAGTTAGATGGATAAATTCAAATTCTAAGTCATGAGGTTTATCACTTTCATCTTCTTGACTTGAAATCTCTTCTCTTGAACTCCTTGTTGTGCCTTCAACTCCTTGTCTTCTCTTCAACTTCTTCTCCATGGTATTGAGATGGGAAATGTGGCACAGAGGTAAGAGTCAAAATACTTTGAAGAATTTTGTTAAGAAGAGGGAGTTGATAGCTTTGCGCTTAGGCATGGATAGGGAGGAGATTTTCACTAAGTCATGGGTAGATTTGGGTGGTCATTAAAACTTAGGATTTTTCACACCATTTGTAGGATGGGACAACAGTCAAATAGCATAAGTTGCACAATAGGTAATTAGGATTTGATATTTGCAAGGTGCAAAAATAACACAACTATAGATTGCAAATAGGATGAACTAGTGGAGTTCACTTTTGGAGAAGTGTGAAAAATGTGTGAAGTCTTCTGGTGGGTTTTTATTATCAAGGTAAGCAATTTGGCAAAAGGAATTATGCCTAAGATAATTATAGAATTAAATCTAGAGTGAAAATACTCAAATCCTCATTTGAATTTGAATACTTGTGAAAAATGGGTAGGCAGTGGTTCTTATGTACATAGGACATCAACACTTTTTATTTGCAAAAAGATTCATCTAAAAAGGATCTACGGACACCAAGATATGGCCATAAGAATGTTTGATATCAAAATATAGTACAACCAGATTCAAAAGTATACAAGTTAGATATTCTGATGCTACTGGATAGAAAGATTCAATATCTTCCATGTACAAAAGGAATCAATTGAATATGACTTATAGAATTTGAGCTAGCTTGCATATACTCAAATCTATAATTTAAATTTTAATAATCTTAAACTAGGCCAAACGCCAAATGTTACTGTATCATTGTATTCTACATGTTTCAAGGATTCCAATGATATAAAGTTTGTTAAATTTGGCCAAGCGGATCAAAAGATATAAATTTTGGAAGTTTCTATGTTTTTCTGTCTAAATGTGCGAAAATAGAATCTGATACGACAAGTGGCTGATTTTTATTGGTCAGTACCCCTTCGTTAAGTGATCTACTGTAAGCCCTACGATCTACTCCCTCCGTTTCAAAATATAAGATGTTTTAGCTTTGTGAAGCAAATATATATCTAGGTATTTTTTAGTGTGTAGGTTTACTCGAATATACACACTAAAAGGTATCTAGATACATTTACTTTACAAACCTAAAACATCTTATATTTTGAAACGGAGGGAGTAGATCCTATGGATGTGAATGAAAGTGATATCAGCTCACTGAAATGATCGCTAGAAACACGTGCACGACGGCAATGTTGCGGTTGTCTTTGGTGACGATGAGGTAGTGGACAGTGTAGAGGAGGACGTGGCAAAGATGACAGCCACCTTTTCAGTCCTTGGTATAGCTCCTAGCGGCGGAGACGAATGGATGGAGCAACGGCGGTGTCGGGCGTTGCGGCCAACTTCTCCTAAATGGTGCACAACTATGTCCACAAGATAGATGGGTATTGGATACTCCACTGTTAAAGGATTCAAGAAAACAATCAACAGAGATGTCATACCGTCACGATGAACTCGTAAGATCTTGAAGTAGGACGTCGATGATGATGTACGGGCTATAGAGAGGTTATTTAGGAAAATGTTCTGAACAAAAGTGAAGGAGGAGAACAAGGGGAGCCCGGTGCTTCTCCCGGTTTGTGTTTTAGGGGTGTGAGGTGGGAGATCGGGAAGGTATGCTGACGATTGGCAGTCGTAGCACCGGTTCCATTTGGACGATTTGGGGCATTAAAGTGGAGAAATAACTCCCTTAATAAGTAGCCCATCCAATTTGGAGTAACTTTCGTATTGAAGTCGAGAAGAAACAGTCACTAGTATTGAAGTGATAGGGTGAGGAAAGCTACAACCACTAGTTGAATGCCCGTGCGTTGCTACGGCTTTTCAAATTATTTCTCACCATGTTTTAACATAATTTATTTGAACAGATGTCCGTAAATATTTCAAACATTTTTCGATTTTAGTTTGCTTGAAGGTGTAATGCAAGAAAAGTTATAATTCGATCTCGTATCAATACAAATCAAGAATCAAACCAATTATTTTTAAGAAACCAGTGAATAATTCTATGTTAATCACAAATTGTTCCAGGGCACATTCAAGGCACTCTGTTATGAGCTTTGGATCTGATTAGCAAAACTATGTTAATCACCGGATAGTTTGTGCAAATGATAGTGCAAACTTGCACATTATATTTCTGCTTAATTTATTGTTCCACATTGATCTATAAAATGCATAGGATTATAGTCCAAAATATATCTATCGTTAGTATTGTGTTCCGTATTGCAACTTGCACTTCCTTTGAATCTGTACACCAGTTGCTCTTTCACATCCCCTAGGAATGGAGTAGGAAGACGTCATGTCTCCGCCTCCGGCACAGGGTGGATAGGGAGACGCAAGTGGAAACAAGTGAATACTCATACTATAGACATAATATAATAGTTCACATTCTGAGAAAAGGCTCGGGTGGGCTGGTCGGCCTAGATGGGCCGGCCCAGTTCGGTCCTTCGTTTTTTATTTGCTTTATCTTTTATCTTTTCTTACTTTTGATTTATATTCTTTCAATGTGATTCAAAACATATTCAAATGATGTCATAAAAATTTGAATAATATAACAGTACAAAGATAATTTAAAAAGAAGCACTTTAGTAATATTTTGTTTAAAAACAAAATTGTGAAAATCAAAATGGTCCACATAAGCTTATAGGGCTTATTATAAATGGATCTTTATGGGTTTTATTTTAATACCTATTTTAAAAATATTTTTAAAAATATTTAAAATAGGTTTTAAGAAATAAATGTATTCTTTTCTTGTCCTATTAAACAAGTTATAAAATATGTTTATGCTCTTTGGCCTATATGGCTACTTGGGCATTTCATTTCCAAAATAGGATTTTTTTGGCTTTATGTTTTTTTCAAAATAATTACTTTACATATTTCAAAACCTCAAGATAGCAATAGGTTTGTTTGGAAATATTTTGAAACCAAGTATTTATGAAATTACCATTTTGGAAAATACTTTCGAATATAATTCAAAAAGTTTGAAATCTTAGGGAAATTTCCACTTGCGTTTGCGACCTGCTCACCAGTCATAATCGGTTTCCAGCTTCATGAATATGCCCTGCAAGGTGCCCTTAGTGGGTTGTGACATCGGGTCGTCCTGAACCCGGGGCCTCTTCGGACCAGCCGGCTGCTGGCTCGCAGACGGCTTATCCTTCTTATTTCTCTTCCGGTGCTTCTTCTCGATAGGACCACCGGTTGCCAACTGCTCACCACCGCTCATCACCTTATGGAGTGTGTTGGGGCTGAAAATATTTCCCAGGTTGGCTTTAGGATCAGCGCCTCAGCGGCGCCAGCATCCGGAGGCGTCTCCTCTAGGGCACCATGGAAGTCCAGACGCGTGCATGTTTTAGTGCGAGCATTTTGATCTTCGCGGACACGGTAGGGTTCTTCCATGTTTGGCATGAACAAAGAGTCGGTGGCGCTAGTGTTGAGCCACTTATCGGGGTTCTCATCATCATCATTGATGTCCTCAAGCAGTGGCGATGCAGCGACGGCCTTGCCATGTGGTCGTGGTGGTGGCTGCGGTAAAGCGGTGGCCAACAACTTCTGGTGACGGGAGGTGGTAGCGGAGACAGCTGGTTGTGGCCGCCGAGTTGGTGGCGCCATACGTGGCGGCGGCTGAGTAACTTGTGCCAAACATGGCGGCGGCTCAGTAACTTGTGCCAAACATGGCATACGTGGCGGCGGCTGAGTAACTTGTTGTTCCTTCACAAGCCGAATTTGGGTCTTCGGCCATGTCAAGACCCAACCGAAGCAACCCTCAAGGGTCTTATGTTCATCGGTGCCTTGAGGTTGGGTGTGGGTCCATGTCTTCGCATCCCGGCAACACCCGAGCCAGCCGGACCTTGAACACGTCTGAGACCATCTCCTTGTGGTGCATGATTGTGCTATTTGGCTGAATGATTGTGTCCTTGGCAACATCCTTCAGCTCGCCATCCACGAAATGCAAGAGTGTGCAAGGTGTGTCCTGTGGGAAAACAAGTTTGCATGCATCTCGTGAGATGTCGCTGGCTAGCTATAGTCATCAAAGGCAAAGGAAATGAAATGTGTTGGCCGGAGTCATTACCTTGGAGAAGGCGTTGAGCTTGGCTAATGTCGAGACACCGGTATCATTCTCCCACCGAGATGCCTTACGACGAAGCACCGTTGGCTGCACCTTAGTTGTGGCGGGAGGGGGCACCGGTGCGACCGACTACTCGATGTTGGCGTCAGTAGGAGGTGGTGTCACCAGAGCGACCTCCGGGTGCGTGTTGGTGTTGGCGCCGGTGGGAGGGGGCACCGGAGCGGCCGCCGGCTGCACCTCAATGTTGGCGGTCTTGGGAGTCACCATGTCCGGCGACACGTGCTGGATAGAGTTGCTGCCGGAGATGCTGGGCACCACTAGCGTCCCTCATCGACATGCCGCATTCCCAGCAGCAAGGCCCTCCCACAGCTCATCGAAAATGATCTCGTGGATCTTCAGCTGCACTTGCTCGGCGATCAGGTCTGGCATCTGCTCCCAGAGCTTTTCAACTTTGCGTTTTTCACTTGCGGCGGCCGCCGCTGCAGCCTTCCTCTCTTTCTTTGCCTCACGGTCTTCTTTCTTTCTTGAAGTCGCCAACCTTGTTGTACGTACCATAGCCGGCCACGCGGCCAGCTGAAGTCGGCGGCAAGGACTTGGCTCTCCCCTTGATCACGTTTATCGCCCTGTTGAAGGGCGTGTCCCACCGTGGGTCCGCCGTCAACCCCTGGGACGAGCTCGCACTTGAAGCACAAGACCTTTCTTCAATTCTCTGCAGAGAAGGAAAGAGAGGGCCATTTAGAAATTTAGAACGCAGATCGACTCGAGATCCACAGTAAATTCCTTACCAGTTTTTTCTAAAACTTCCTCACATCGTCGTCGTCGGTAACGAATTCCTTGAGTTCGGGGTGGAGATAGTAGCGGGCGCGGACAAACTGCATCACCTGCTTATCCGTGAATTTGTGCTACGGGTTCTCTTTCCCTAGACAGGCATACTCGGCGTCCTCCTTTGCCCAAATGGCCTTCTTTCCTCGGTAACCGCCGCCTCTGCAATGTTGGTTACCTATGTTGAGGTCCCGCATATGCCTCCCCCACTCGGTCCATTCGATACCTTTCGGAGTGAGGCACGCATCCTTGAACTTGATGAACTCATCTTCGTCGAGCATCGGCTCGACCTTCTTTATCTCCTTCCAACTTTTGCCTTTGAGAATCCTCTTCTTCACTCGGCTTTTCCAGCTGCTCAAGGTTGTGCTCATCCTCATGAGGGCTAACTTGTTGACCTTGTTCCCTTTGAGCTTCTTGTTATCGAACGGCTCTGGGAACTTCTATCGGTTGTGAAGCTTCCCAATGAGGAGCTCGTGCAACCGCATATTGCCCTTAGCTCTTATGTTCTTCTAGTTGATGCTCATGCTCTCCCGCACGATGCACCCGAGCTGTATGCCGTACCTAGCGGCAAGCTTCGCAGGCTCCATGGGTTGGCCACTCGGTTTCACATACGTGAACTCTTTGAGCTTGGTGCTGAGTGCCGGCGGCGTCCGATCCAGCCTTTCCTTTTTCTTCTTCTTCTTAGCGGCGGTGTCCGATCCACCGACGTCCATGCGTTCACCACCATGACTGGTGCCATCCTCCTCGTCGCCATTGCTGCTTCCGGCATCGTCGCCATCTTCGGCCTCGAAGTCATATTCGGACTCTGAGTCAACTTCATCGACCGTAGCTTCTTTGGCCTCCTCGTCAACTTCATCGGCCGCAGCTTCTTCGGCCTCCTCGTCGGACCCACTCAAGTCATCGTCAAGCTGCCAAAACTTTAGGTTGGCTTTTCTTGCTTTATCTTCCATGCTCATGGGGTGAGAAGGGCCAGCCCCGACGTCTTTTTCTCCGCTCGACATGTTAGCACTTCATACAAAAAATGCAATAATTTAATGAGTACAATTTAATTAAGCTAGAATTAACCAAAAAATTCGGCATGACCTTTGCTGTTTTTTTGACCTAGGAGTGCCCATTTCTCAACCGAAACGGAAGTGAATTGATACTTTGGGAGAAACGGGCAACTCATTTTGAAATAACCTACAACAATTCATGCACATAAACAAAATGACAACATAATCTGACAACTCATTTTGCCTCCAGATTTGTGGCAAGTAAAATCTGACAGATTTGTGTGCAGCAACATAATCTGACAACTCATTTTGCCTCCAGAATGACAAGTAAATATACATCTTCAGAATACATGAAAGACACACAGGCAAAGGTGCTGCCATGTATACATCTTCCGGCAAAGGTGCTGCCAGATGACAGAAAGACACATAGGCAAAGGTGCTGCCATGTATACATCTTCAGAATACATGAAATAAAAACATATAACGCTAGAACAAAAACAGAATAGCAAAATTGGCATTTGAATGAAATAAAAACATTACATCTTTAGAATAAGTTTAGGAGGGATGAAAATGGCATAAGTCATTATCCTTTTCACAGCAAAACTAAACCATAAATATATGAATCTTACATATTCTTGTAATTTTCACAAAACTGAATCAAAACCAGCCACATTATTCATTGGATAAGCATATCAAGGAAGACATAAAATTAAAGTAGCATGAACAAAGTTTGCTTGCAGCAAAACATAAATATCCAGTACCATGCAGTTAAGAATAAGTTGATCTTAGGTGGTAGTGATAAATGACTAACATCAAGTAGCAGTGGTGGCACAAAGCATAACAAACCAAATCTAGAAGTATGAAAGTTCAAACTTACTCACTTGACCAAATGTCTATCTCACATTTTTAAATGGTTGATAACTTCAATCTGAAGTCCAACATACTTTGTTGCTGAGTACTACCACGACATACTATTTAATAACATGTTATAAGTATAAGCATTCCATATTGTGCAATTTATCATATTCTACTACTTTGATTACAACAGAAGCAGTACATCTAATGAATATGTTTTTTATGTGAGGTTTAACTTGGAGGTTTGTAGTAAATATTGGAGAAGCATCCACCTCATTGATTTGTGTTTTTCTCTAATAATACTCTTTCCAATAAAACTCTATATAATATCAGATGCATTACATGATTCCTTAGAGGTCATATAATTTCTGAGCAAGCAAGGAGATGTCATGATTTCACTTATTAACTACTAGACTATAAGAATCTAGGAAGAAAATGTAACTATGTAAGAATGAAGGAGAAATGTCAGCACAAAAAAAAAACACTCTAGCGTCATGGAGTTGATCAGTTATCCATCTGATATAGCAACCAAGATAACCAAATTCCCAGCAAACTAAGATAACCAAATTACTATAACAGTAGATTTTTTATGAATGACCTCAGCTTTCTGCCTGCTGGATGTGTAAAATCAAAATAACCTTGAAAAATTCAGACAGCAATGACCTAGAAAACATGTACTAGTGCTCAAGTCTTGTTCCTTGGGATAAAGTTTGCACTCCAAATAATTCTGGTGGTATGGGTGTTAAGAACTTAGAAATTCAAAATGCTTGTCTTCTAATGAAATCTGCTTTCAAATTCATGCACTCCACAGATATAACCTGGTGCAATTGGCTGCTTTACGACTCTCCCTACCCTATACACCAAACACAAAACATGTCATATTTACCTAAGGTTATTAAGAAGTAGCTAGTCACGATGCGCCTCATTTCTCAATGCCAAATTAGCAACATAGAAACATAGAGAAGAAACTACTTGACCTAGTCATGCAAAATCTAAAGTACCTTGAAGGAAACAGACACACGTCCTAAAGCCCTCAGATCATCGAAATTTATTGTCAAGAAGTTTGTTTTGCATCTCTCTAATTCAGTTTAAGCGCTGCTGCGGGAATTTTGTATGGAGGATACCATTGATTAATAGAGAGCAAGCCTCAGAGTAACAAGAGCAAGTGCGGCTACCATTGCTGCAGCCCCTACAAAGATAGCCGAGACGGAGAAATCGAGGGGTGAGAGATCGATGGCTCACCGGCCGCGGCCCTATTCGAGGGGTGATCGAGGGTTGAGCTCGTCGGAGGAGACGGCCGAGACGGAGCACAGGGGAAGGAGGGCGCCGGAACTGCCATCGTCTTGTCCTGATGGCGCGGGTGTGCAACAGCCTATCTCGCAGCCACACGCGTGATGCGGGGAGGCGCACAGGCCAGCAGCGCTGGCGAGGGTGGGGCTGCTTTGAGCGGCGGCTTAGACCGGCGGCTTCGAGCGGCAGCGGCTAGGGTTAGCTAGGGCAGAGGAGGCGGCGTGCGCGGGGGAAATGGTGGGGAAGAGAACTTGCTGCGGCCAGCTGAACCGATATTTGGCTAAGTGTCACATATGCGTGGTGCATTATGCGCAATATGCGCCACACATATTTGACACTTAGTCAAATATCGCGACGCTCAACCATATGACAACAATACACACTTGACTCAGTGGTAGAGCTCTCTGTGCCTGCATCAGGGGCATCCAGGGTTCGAATCCTGGTTGCCTCAAACAAATTTTTTTACAAATTTTTTTCTCACTTTCTAACAAATACTAATTACTTCAAAATTTAATAGTAACTAACAAAAATACTAAAAAACACTAATTAATTTCCACGAATACTTCAAAACCTTTTTCTCACTTCATTTGCGAGTATCATAATAGTTTATTCAAAATACCACGAATATATATCGTCATGTCACACGAACATCGATATCCATACACACACACACACACGAATATTATGATAGTCTATAGATTCGAGTAAACGCATGCATATACAAAAAATGTCATGATCTTGATTCCGCGCTAGCTAGCTAGAGTTAGCGTCTCTTTGCAATCTTCTTGCCCGTCTTCCTCGCGGTTGAATACTTTAGGCCGAGAATGTTGAGGTTTCTTTTCGTGAATGGACAATCTTTAGTAGGTAGGGTGCTCTTCCTTCTTCCGGCGGCAGTCGGCTTGTCAAAGTACTTGTCGAATTCCTCTTTGATCTTTGGATTGCCGTTCTTTTCTAAGTCTTGCTCGTTGGCGGGTCCTTCCATTCCGATGCTCCTCCTCTTGCCCCTCCTCACGACAACAAGCTTGGCTTTGACGGGTCGGTGATGAAGAAGCATTGGTCAACTTGGCTCGCGAGTACCCATGGCTCTTTTTTGCGGAGGCATCGGGTATAACCATGGTGGTGAAATATCGCTCCTCTTTCTGGATGCTCTTGGCCCACCTGACACGGAACATTGACACCTTCTCTCCGGTGTAGTCGAGCTCCCAGATCTTCTCGATCCTTCCGAAGAATCTTTCCTTCACGGTGGCTTCATCATCGGCATAGGATAGCATCGTTACTCCTGACTTCTGATATTCGCTACTCCTGTCCCTTTCCTCGGAGTAGAATCTGTATCCGTTGATGTCATAGGCCTGATATGTCCTCACGTTGTGCCCGGGGCCCTGTGACAATGCGAAAATGAGTTTTTCATCTTCCGTAGAAGGCGTCGACTGCTGGCCGTGAAGCTTTTTCTTGAACCAAGCCGTGAAGCTGGAGTTGTGCTCTCTTGTTACGTCTTCCTTCTTCCTCGACCGGCCAAGGTCAATGAACTTCTGCTCTACAAAGCTTTTGTGCTCCTCCACCCAAGGGTCAACCAATTCAATGTGCTATAGCGCGACGAGGTGTGCCCTGACAAAGTCAGGGCGTAGACCCTTCGCGCCGACATGCAAGGCGCAAAAACCCTCGCGGTGACCATATCCGGCGAGCCTACCGAGGTGCGTCCTTTTGGGTAGACCAATAGGGTCGTCCGTGTCATTGATGGTGTGTAAGTACAGCCCGTTGGGAACCCCAAGAGGAAGGTATGATGAGCACAGTAGCAAGTCTTCCCTCAGTTGTGAAACCAAGGTTTATCGAACCAGTAGGAGAAAGCCAAACTTCAGAAGGTGATGCTTGCTAGCTTCGTGACACTCCGGACAATGGCGCCAGGAATATTGTTGGTGTGTCTTCACCTAGTAGCAACGTGAAACCTGCACACAACACAACCAAGAACTTTGCTCCCAACTTACAATGAGGTTGTCAATCTCACCGGTTTGCTGTAAACAAAGCATTGAGCATATCGAGTGGTAAAAGGATAATAGTATGCAAGAAAGTAAATAGTGTGAGTAAAGTAAAACGGTATAGCAATGTAATGGAAATTGGACCGGGGTCCACAGTTCACTAGTGGTGCCTCTCCATAAGATAAATAACAACATGCTGGATAAATAAATTACAGTTGGGCAATTGATAGAATAAAGATAACGTACATATGCCATGAGGATCACTATGAGATCACTCTGGGTATTACGACAAAATACATAGACCGTAATCCAACTGCATCTATGACTAATAATCCACTCACGGGGAGTCGTCCGAGTACCCCTTGAGTATTAAGTTGCGAACAACGGATAACTGTATTAAGCAAAGTGCGTAAAGTAAACAAAGCAAATGTCCTTGGACACAAGAATATTGTTTTCTCCCTAGTGGCAACAGCACATCTACAACCTTAGAGGTTTCTATCACTCCCCCAGATTAAATAGAGGCATGAAACCAACTATTGAGCATAAATACTCCCTCTTGGAGTTACTAGCATCTACTCGGCCAAGATATCTACTAGCAACGGAAACCATGCAAGATCATAAACAACATAGAGATAACATAAGATATATAATTCAGCACATCAACTTGACATAATACCAATACTCATCGGATCCCAATAAACACAACATGTGTGATTGCATAAAGATGATCTTGATCATGTAGGGCAGCTCACAAGATCTAAACATGAAGCACATGGTGTAGAAGACAACCATCTAGCTACTGCTATGGACCCGTAGTCCAAGGTAGACTACACACACATCACTCTAAAGGCGACCATGGTGGTGGAGAAGGCCTCCGGCAGGGTGCCGGGAAGAGCTTCTGGATCCTCCCGATCTCGCTTCGACGATGGCGGCGGCTTGCAGTATGTTTTGAGGAAAAGCGATCCGTCCTTAGGTTTTTCCCGTCGAGGGGACTTTATAGGTGAAAGGGCAGCGTCAGGGGGTGGGCCACCTGGCCTCACCATGGGGTGGCACGGCCAGGGGCTGGGCCGCGCCCCCTGTGGTGAGCCTGGCTCCTGGCCCCCCTCCGTCTCATCTTCAGTCTTCACGAAGCTTCGGTAAAAATAAGAGGTTCGGCTTTTGTTTCGTCCAATTCCGAGAATATTTCCTGTGTAGCTTTTCTGAAACACAAAAATAGCAGAAAACAGGGTACTGGCACTATGGCATCTTGTTAATAGGTTAGTTCCGGAAAATGCATAAAAACGCCACGAAGTATAACAAAACTCAAAGCAAATGGTGTATAAACAAGCATGGAGCATCAAAAATTATAGATACGTTTGAGACATATTAAGCATCTCCAAGCTTAACTCCTACTCGTCCTCGAGTAGGTAAGTGATAACAAAAGAATAATTTTTGAGGTGACATGCACCATCACAATCTTGATCATCTATGTAAAGCATTGAGTGCTGGGATCAAAGAACTTAAAACATGGGCATAAGAGACATAATCTTGACAATAAAAACTTAGCAACCATGTTATAACAAGAAAAGAAACACAAACGAAAGATCATGAATAATGAAAAAATGAAAGTCAAATGTGTTTTCAAATCATATGGAAAAACATAGCTAATGGTTTTCAGCTTGTCCTTCATAGAATAGCAAAACATAAATGCATAGGACACCTTCAAGTTTAAAAGGGTGACTAGATACAAATAATTTAAGAACAAGTGAAACCATAATCATGAATCAATCAATGATAAACTTTGGGACAATGCACATTAAACTCAGAATGGAAACTATGCTCTCTTAGATGGTGCATAAAGATAGAAGGTGGAGACTCAACATAAAAGTAAAATAAAGGCCATTCGCAGAGGGAATCAGTGATTGCAAGTTTTATAAACCTTCAAAAATTATGGTACTTACTAGCTTTGAGCTCTCATTGCCCCCATCATAGGCATCTTGAATGGTTAAAGTTAATGCGAGAACAATTATGAGCATATGCTTGACAAATCATAAGTTGAAAACCTCGTGTCCCGTAAAGTACGAATACCCAAACCTCATGCTACTCGACTTAGGGTCCCAAGTAAGCTCTTGTCATTGTAAGTATACACGTATCATCGAGAACCGCCAACGGGGTACCTCCTTGCCCAATGACAGGACAAACAGACAATGAACACCTCAGCATCTCTTTTGTTTACCATTGGTATAGCTTTTTATTTTGAGATGCGTCGTTGAATGTCCACTATGGGCATGCTATAAATTTCCACCATGAATGAAGCATGGCTTAGATTAGCGGCCCAGGCGTTTCTCTAGCACATATACAAACTCCATGATCCCGCAATATTCCCAACTTATTTCACATCGCGAGTATCCATAAACAAAAGATCACGATATCAACTCAAATAAAAGAAAGTGCAATGTTAAAAGCTTGCCCCATGACGACATGGTTTGGCTAATTTCCAACTTACAACTTGCAAGCATAACGTCAAAATAAGAGAGCCACAATGTCAAAATTTTAAAAGCGAGAAAAGTAAAGTATGCCATCAGGTTCGTGAGAGCTTTACTGACTAATTTTCACATAACACCAAAAAGAGTTTAATTCAAAGGATAGATAAAAGCAAGTCAAATGTACTTGGAATAGCAAATTGCTAATAGGTATGTATGGTGTACACATTGGAATAACTTGGTTTTTGGGAGTTAGATGCACGAGTAGAGCTCATACTCAGTACAAAATGAGGGCTCGCAAAAGACTGGGAGCGACCAACTAAGAGGGCAATAACGGCCATAATCATGCATAGCGACAAAATATCATTAAAAGAAGCATAAGATGGCATCACAAGTCAAAAACCAAATGATCATAGAGGCTTATGGGGACTTTATAGGAGTCAAACATGTTGTAAGCATGCGCCAAGTCAACCCAAATAAAGCATCAAGGAGAAAACTAAATAAATGCTTCCATATAAGAAAAACAACGCATAATTTTTTTCAAAGCCTCATTAAGCAATCTCAGTCATTTGAGACAAGTCATGCTACAGCAAAAACTACTAAGCATACTATCAAAACGACATCAAGCATGGCATGAAAAAGTCTAAGCCGCAGTCTAAACAAGCTCCTTTTTGTACCACTTTTTTGCATCAAACTTTTTCTCTTTTCCAACACCATTCAAACCTTTTTGAGACAATTCTTTTGATGAAAAACAACATAGACCAGAGGTATAAATACACCTTGATGCAAATATAAAACAAGATCTTAACAAAAATCAAGGCAAAAAATGAAAGCTAAATGCAGTTCTAGAAAAAGAGAACACTCATTGAACGATAAGAGTGAAAAATAGTGTATTCTTGGCAATGAAAAACAAGTATATCTCCTCCAAAAGAAATTTGTTGGGGTCCAAACATTTATTACAGCAAACAAAACAAAATAAAACTGAAAGAAAAAGTAAAGACGCTCCAAGAAAAACGCATAGAATATGAAGCTATAGAAATATAGTGTGTTGAAAGGTGACCTGATTTTTGCCGATAAAGAAGGGGTGCCTCGGGGGCATCCCCAAGCTTTGACGCTTGTACCTCTTGGATATTTCTTGTGGTGACATAGGCATCCCCAAGCTTGAGTTTTTGTCCTTTCTTCATCTCATCTCATCATTCTCCAATCCCTACACACAATTCTATTAGCAACGTTAGCATAAACTTAATAGTAAATCAACCCTTTTTGGTTCAGGTTTTAACTCAAAAACACCACATATAAAGCATATACTATTTTAGCAACTTCCTCAAAAGTTCTATGATCAAAAGAACTAAAAAAGAAAGCGATCGAGAGGCAAACACAAATAGTGGCAGAAATCTGTCAAAACAGAACAACTGACAAAGGTCGAATTTTTTGAGGACCTTCTGTTGCTCCAATCGAAAAGTGCAAAACTAATTAAATTTTGGATATAACCTGGGGCATATGCACAGGAAATTTCAGATCAAAAAGATATTCTGAGAATTTTTACGAATTTTTACGGTGCAGCGCAGAAATCTATTTCAGGACAGCAACTTCCCCAAATCTTACCTCCCTCAAATTAGAGGTTCTTCTTGGCACAAAAACGAAATAAAAATGATAAAGAGAGGTCATTACAGTAGTAATAACTTACAAGACTCAAATAAAAGAAAAGGTACTGAAAAGAAAATATTGGGTTATCTCCCAAGAGTGCTTTTCTTTAACGCCTTTGAGCTAGGCGCAGAAAGTGGAAATCAAGTAATATCAAGCGATGAAGCATCAAGTTCATAATTTGCTCTAAGAATAGAGTTAAAAAGTAATTTATTCCTCCTTCTAGGGAAGTGTTCCATACCTTTCTTGAGTGAGAATTGATATTTGATGGTACCTTCCTTCATATCAATGATGGCACCTATAGTTCGAAGAAAAGGTCTTCCCAAAATAATAGGACATGAAGCATTGCATTCAACATCTATAACAAGAAAATCAACAGGAACAAGGTTATTGTTAACCATAATAAGAACATCATTAATCCTTCCCAAAGGTTTCTTCTTAGCAACATCAGCAAGAGGAACATCAAAATAACACTTTTCAAGCGATGGTAAACCAAGTATATCATAAATCTTTCTAGGCATAACAGAAATACTAGCACCTAGATCACATAAAGCATGGCAATCAAAACCATTAACATGCATATCAATGATGGGTTTCCAACCATCTTCTAACTTTTTGGGAATAGAAGCCTTTTGTTTCAACTTTCCCTCCCTAATTTTCATGAGAGCATTTGTAATATGATTTGTAAAAGCAATATTAATAGAACTAGCATTAGGACTCAAAGCAAGCTTTTGCAAGAACAAAATAACTTCTGATATATTGTAGCCATCAACATCAAAATCATTAAAATAAATAGAGCTATCGTCTCCTATACTCCGAAAAAATTCAGCACTTTTTGTAGAAAAAGTTTTTGTAGTTTTGGGCTTTTTCGCACAAGGAGTAGGAGTTTTCTCTACACCAATCAAAGTAAGAGGATTGCTAGTATTTGGAGTAACATCATTAGAGGTATTAATAGTACATACCTTCATCTCTCTAGCCATCTCATCTTCTCTTTCCCACCTGGCATGCAATTCTGCTAACATCCTAACATTTTCATCAATTCTAACTTGAATGGTATTAGTAGCAGCAACTTCATAACTAGGAGCGAGCTCAGCCAAAGATCTATCCTCAACATCTTTATGCATGCTAACATGATTAAAGAACTCCTCAATGTTACCTTTCCCAATAATAGAACCACTACCTATTGTAAGGTCCTCCAAAGCATACTTAGGGAACAACATAATGAACTAAGGATAAAAGTAACGGAATGCAAACTATCAAAGGAACTAATTTTTTTGTATTTTTGATAAAACAAAGCAAGCAAAAATAAAATGAAGCAAAACAAAAAAAAAGTAAAAGATTGTGCGTGAGAGACTCCCCTTGCAGAAGTCTTCTTCCTCCCCGGCAACGGCGCCAGAAAACTTTGCTTGATGGCGTGTAAGTACAGCCCGTTGGGAACCCCAAGAGGAAAGTATGATGAGCACATTAGCAAGTATTCCCTCAGTTGTGAAACCAAGGTTTATCGAACCAGTAGGAGAAAGCCAAACTTCAGAAGGTGATGCTTGCTAGCTTCGTGACACTCCGGACAATGGCGCCAGGAATATTGTTGGTGTGTCTTCACCTAGCAGCAACGTGAAACCTGCACACAACACAACCAAGAACTTTGCTCCCAACTTACGATGAGGTTGTCAATCTCACCGGTTTGCTGTAAACAAAGGATTGAGCGTATCGAGTGGTAAAAGGATAATAGTATGCAAGAAAGTAAATAGTGCGAGTAAAGTAAAACGGTATAGCAATGTAAAGGAAATTGGACCGGGGTCCATAGTTCACTAGTGGTGTCTCTCCATAAGATAAATAACAACATGCTGGATAAACAAATTACAGTTGGGCAATTGATAGAATAAAGATAACGTACATATGTCATGAGGATCACTATGAGATTCACTCTGGGCATTATGACAAAATACATAGACCGTAATCCAACTGCATCTATGATTAATAATCCACTCGTGGGGAGTCGTCCGAGTACCCCTTGAGTATTAAGTTGCAAACAACGGATAACTGTATTAAGCAAAGTGCGTAAAGTAAACAAAGCAAATGTCCTTGGACACAAGGATGTTGTTTTCTCCCTAGTGGCAACAGCACATCTACAACCTTAGAGGTTTCTGTCACTCCCCCAGATTAAATAGAGGCATGAACCCAACTATCGAGCATAAATACTCCCTCTTGGAGATACTAGCATCTACTCGGCCAAGATATCTACTAGCAACGGAAACCATGCAAGATCATAAACAACATAGAGATAACATAAGATATATAATTCAGCACATCAACTTGACATAGTACCAATACTCATCGGATCCCAACAAACACAACATGTATGATTACATAAAGATGATCTTGATCATGTAGGGCAGCTCACAAGATCTAAACTTGAAGCACATGGTGGAGAAGACAAGCATCTAGCTACTACTATGGACCTGTAGTCCAAGGTAGACTACTCACACATCACTCCGGAGGCGACCATGGTGGTGGAGAAGGCCTCCGACAGGGATTCCCCTCTCCGACAGGGTGCCGGGGAGAGCTCCTGGATCCTCCCGATCTCGCTTCGATGATGGCGACGGCTTGCAATATGTTTCGAGGAAAAGCGATCCGTCCTTAGGTTTTTCCCGTCGAGGGGACTTTATAGGCGAAAGGGCAGCGTCAGGGGGTGGGCCACCTGGCCTCACCATAGGGTGGCGCGACCAGGGGCTGGGCCGCACCCCCTTGTGGTGAGCCTGGCTCCTGGCCCCCCTCCGTCTCATCTTCGGTCTTCGCGAAGCTTCCGTAAAAATAGGAGGTTCGGCTTTTGTTTCGTCCAATTCCGAGAATATTTCCTGTGTAGCTTTTCTGAAACACAAAAACAGCAGAAAATAGGGAACTGTCACTGTGGCATCTTGTTAATAGGTTAGTTCCAAAAAATGCATAAAAATGCCACGAAGTGTAACAAAACTCAAAGCAAATGGTGTATAAACAAGCATGGAGCATCAAAAATTATAGATACATTTGAGACTTATCAGTCCTCCTCCTCGGTGTGTAGATAATTCTAGCAAAAAGAGACGCACTCGTAGGTCAGAAAGCCCTTGGCGATGCTTCCATGTGGACGGGACCTGTTGCGGACGAATCCTTTGATAACACCATTCAACCTTTCGAAAGGCATCATGTTGTGCAGGAATGTCGGATCGAGATGAATGATGTCATCCACGAGATGGACGAGCAGATGCACCATGATATCGAAGAATGCGGGCGGGAAGTAAATCTCGAGTTCGCACAGTATCACGACGATCTCTTCTTGCGGCGCGTCGAGCTGCTTCAAGCCGATCGATTTCCTCAAGATGACATTGAAGAAGTTGCAGAGGCCAAACAGCGTCTCACGGACGTGCTCATCCATTATCCCTCGGATTGCAACGGGAAGTATTTGCGTCATCAACACGTGACAGTCGTGAGACTTCATCCCGCTGAACCTCTTCTTCGCTTCGTCTAGATTTCTGCCTATGTTCCCAGAGTAACCGTGAGAAACTTTAACTCCTAGGAGATACTTGAAAAACTGCTCGAGCTCCTTCTCACTTAGAGTGAAGCAGGAAGCGGGAAACACCACATCCCTCCTCTTAGTCCTCTTGCGGGGACCCTGAGTATCTTCGTCCATCATCTCATCATCATCATCATTATCGGGCGGACCATGAAGTTCTTTCTTGATGCCAAGCAATTCCAGGTCGTGTCTTGCCTTCGGCCCGTCCTTGGTCCTATCCGGCATGTTGACGATAGTGGCCAGCAGACTCTCACATACGTTCTTCGTGACGTGCATGACATCAAGGCTATGGGGCGTGTGGAGGTATTTCCAGTACGGCAGGTCCCAGAAAACAGACCTGGCTTTCCACACACCATGCGGCAGCTTTGTCCTCGGACGCTTCTTTCCTGGCAAAGGGCACTCTTCCTAGTTTTCCAGCATGTCATCGATTACTTCACCGCTCCTTAGACGTGGGGCTTTTTTGAGCTCTTCTTTACCGTTGAACAGGTCTCCGCGCTTTCTCCACGGGTGATCCATTCGAAGCCACATCCGAGTTCGTTGGAACATGGTCCTCGAGGAACTGGTATCCCTTGGTAGCTGGAGATGCGGGGTCTTATCCATGCACCTGACACATGCGTTGTATCCGTGGTTCACCTGGCCAGACACGTAACTGTAACCTGGATAGTCCTACACCACCGTGAACAACACGACTCTCAAAGGGAAATAATCTTCTGAGTATGCATCCCACGTACGAGGAGGCGTCTCCCACATCGTGGCTAGCTCTTCTTTCAACAGCCCGAGATACAAATGCATGTCGACACCTGGCTATTTTGGCCCCTGAATCAGAATACACATGTGTACGTATCTCTGCTTGGTGCACAACTATGGAGGGAGGTTGTACGGCCATACAAACACGGGCCAGGTACTGTGCGTGCTACTCTGGTTGCCAAACGTATTGAGTCCATTGGTGCTCATACCAAGCCTGATGTTCCTTGGATCGGCCCCGAACTCATGGAAGTCGATGTCCAGTGCGTTCCACTAGCTAGCGTCCGAAGGGTGTGTCAGGATCTTGCCCTTATGTGGATCATCTTCAGTCTTCTTCCTATCCGCGTGCCATCGCATGAGCTTTGCTTCCTTAGGGTCTACAAAATACCGCTGCAGGCGGGGAGTGATAGGAAAGTACCATACCACTTTCCGAGGTACTTTTTTGTTCCCTATCTTGTATCGTCCTTAGCCGCACACCGGACATGTGGTTCTCTCCGTGTACTCGTCCCGATAAAGTGCGCAATCATTGATGCATGCGTGGTACTTAATGTACGGCAGGTCCAGAGGGCACACGATTTTCTTGGCCTCCTCGATATTAGTTGGACACGTGTTTCCCTTGGGAAGACGTTTTTGCCAGAATCTCATATTTTTTTTGAAGCTTAAGTCGGTCCATTTGCTTTCCGCCTTCATCTCCATAGCCTTGAGCGTGACGCTCAAGCGTGTATCCTCGGGTCGGCACCTAGGAAACAATGGAGTTTTCCCGTCAATCTCCATCTGCTCTAGCTTGGCTTTCTCTCTGGCAGTAGCTTTCGCATTGCTCGTCTCCTTGAGGAGCACCGAGGTTAGCCGTGTCTGTGTGCCCGTCGACGCCGCATCTTCTCCACCACCATCTGCTCTGGCAACGTCTCCTTCGTGATGATCATCATCATGTACGCCACCGCCATCACCTTCGTGATGATCATCATCATGTCCACCGCCGCCATATCCTTCGTGATGATCATCATGTACGCCCTTGTCTTCAGGACCACCATTGTTGACGTCCTCGTCATCTTCAGAATCATAGCCGAGCATGAAACCACGCGTGAGCAAGTGACTCTCCAGGTCTGCGGAATCAGGGTCGATCAAGCTCCCGAGTTTGCATGTTCGACACGGACATCTTATGTAGGTCCTCTTGTTCATCCTCATGTCGGCCACCGCGTGTTCCTTGTATCTAGCCACTTGACCTTCGCTCATGTGTCTGACCATGATTGCCTGCGCGGTATAGAGTAAAAAGAGAGTACCTTAGAACTACACACCATCATGCACTCACACACACACATATGCATGCATGCATGCATGGTCGTCGGAAAAATTCGGCATGACCTCTCCTAAAAATAGCATGTATGGGTAGTCCAAAATTTTGCCGAAATGGAAGTTAATCAACATTTCGGCAAACATCCATGCACCACGCCATAGCAAGCAACATGCTCTTCCTTCTTCATCACCTGCAAACATTCATGCACCACACACAAGCTAGCTTCACACGTAGGTCACGCACCACACACAAGCATGCATGCACACATATGCATGCGCCCACCGCACGCGAGACGTCCACCGGCCACACAAAACATCCACATGCATGTCCTCCAACAATTCACCTAGTATATATAGAATCGTTTTTGAGCCAAGTCCACGACGAGAGAGTGTGTGGTTGTTGGAGAAAGAAGTGGACAAAGATGGATGTTGGAGGAGAAAAATTAGTTGGTTTAGTAGATCTACAACTTAGAGAGGCTTCCTCTCACAAAAATATGAAGCAAGGTAGGTTCAACAAACAAGAATGGAGGCAAGAATGGAGAAATTGAGGTGGTGGGGAGGAGGAGGACGAGCTAGATCTAGTTTGGGGTGCTAGACGGAGAAGAATGAAATGGTGGTGGGGTTGCCAACTTTGTAGATCTGGGCGAGCTTATCAGTGGCGCATATTGTGCAAAATGTGCCACTGATAAGTCTGCCACCTTTTCAAAAGGGGTGGGACCCGCCATATATGCGTGACACATATTGAATATGCGCCATTGATAGATGGTGTGTCAGTGGCGCATATTCAATATGCGCCACGCATAACACTGACAAAGGTTGGGCCAGTGGGGCCCATGTGGGGCCCACATGTTATCAATAGCGCATATTCCCTAACATGCGCTACTGAAAGGGCAAATTTCAATGGCGCATTTCGCATATGCGCCACGGCTAAGCCAGGATATTTTCCCCACAACCCTTCTGGTGGGTCCCACATAATTATCCGTGGCGCATTCTGCACAACATGCGCCATTAGTAGTAAAAGTATCAGTGGAGCATATTTTACCATGTGCCACTAGTAAATACTAGTGGAGCATATTGATAAATATGCTCCACTGATAAAACATCTATCTATAAGGCTTTTCCTACTAGTCTAGCAATGGAGCTTGGGGTTTTGTGGACAGAACAAACACATGTGAATTTGTTGCGGCGGGAGTAGGGAAGCTATGTCACCTGGGTAGTGCACTCCAAGCAGAGGCTGAGGCGTGTGTGGCAGCAATGGAAGGGGCTAAGTTATTGGGCCTAAACCGAGTGATGAGGACACGACCCATCGGGTCCTCATGTTTAGCATACCCGGTATCAACCAAAGCGGAAGCCCACTCGAAGAATACATGAAGCCCGCAAGGCCCAACATGCCAACTTAGAGTAGAAGGCAAGAAACCCCTTGTAAACCCTAACTGGCTGCATATATAAAGTCACCAGGGGCACCCCCTAGGCAGACTAGCTTACAACAAATTAGACATACACAAATCCGCATCAACTCCACCTACGGCGGCTCCCTGTAAACACCATGTGAAATTATACTAGATTGCTAGCAGGATATAGCGATCCTCCACTGAGGGGACGTGAACCTGGGTAAACCTTTGTGTGCCCCTGTCGCTTCTGCGACCGCCGTCGAGTTCGCCGGATCCCATATACGCTCCATTAATCGAAAGCCCTAAAGCATGGGCATTGCCGGGGTCGAACCTCGTCAATTGGCGTTGACCGTGGGGACGACTGGATCTGGATCTACGGGCTCGGCAGCTCCTTTGTCAACTTCCACAACATCAAGATGGCATCTGGTCTAATCAGAAAAAGTTGGACAGGAAGGATCAGCTTCATCGGCAACTACGAATTTATGGCGGCCGGCCAGATCGCATCGGTTTGTTCGTCCTCGCCATCGATTAAATTCAGCTGGCGGCTCAGCCTTGTCCTTCGCACGCTGGCGTGGATGATCATCTATTCAATCTGATCATCTGTTTTACGTGCTATTCAATTAATTTATTATCAAGTGTAGATCTAATCCACCGCATGTCTCTTTTTTATGCGCATATATTGCCGGGAGAATTGGACAATCTGATCAGTTGCGGCTTTGGTCTGAGGCGAACTGATTTACAAGATTGATCAGGAAAAGCCTCCTGGCAGCGGCCGATTTCCGATCTGCTGGATCGCTATCGCCTAATCAATTTCATACATTCTCATTAGACTATCAAAATATTTTATTTAGATCTAATCCTCTTATGCATGCATGATCTGTAGGCGAGAGATCACGTAGCAATGATGTCAGTCTGTCACCGCGCTGCTGCACCACGCTCCGAAGCAGCCTTGAATCCTGATCGGCACTCGGAACCTCAGAATCGGCTGGCATTACATAGCCAAACGCGTACCTGCAAGAAACTCTTGAGGTGCCGCAGATGCGTGCAGTCCATGTCCCATCTGCGTGCATAGATCGGCCTCGAACAACAACCGCATAGCCTGGTGACGTTTTGATTTGACAGCCAACCAATCTCTTGCTGATTATCATATTAATTGCTTATCATGTTCGATCTAATATCTTACAAGTTGTCTTCATATGCACTTACTGTCTGGAGAATTGAACTACGGACATGAGATTTGAGGCCACCTTTGGTCACTATGCCATGAATCGTCGAGTCGGCTGCAAGACTGCTGAGCATACTACGCCGACTCTTCGCAGTCACCAGCGACCCGTCTTGACGCGGCTAACTACTATTTCCTTGTCAATGGCTCTACTATGGCCAACAACTTCTCCCTACGAAAACTTGTTTGAAATATTTATTTCATCTACTGATGGTCTATTTATTTATTTTGAATGCATGTGCGCTCACCCGGATTCATACGGCACGCCCACCTGGCTGGCAATCAACTGGTCATACTACAAATAATCATCGACGCCGCCGCATCAACTCTGTTCACAGCTTTCAACTTGCTCTGGAAGAGATCAAAGACACACGCAACAGATCTGTTTTTCTCCTCCGTCTCTTTGACCTAGCCGCCGCCTCCAAGCTCCGCCTCCTCCATAGATCGGTTCCCCCTCCTCCGGCCGGCCTCGCCGGTGTCGGGAGGGGTGGGGAACCCGATCTATGGGTGGAGATTTCAATAAAAGTAGTATTTTCTAAAGATTAGGTTAGCGTTTTGGTAGTCATCTTCGTTTCTTCTACGTCCATGGAGATGTCACCGTTCATAATAAGTGATCTTCAGCTCTTCGTTCGGCATCGAGATCTTCTTCCCGGCGTCAATGATGGTGCTGTAAGATTACAGTTTTTAGGTACAGTCTTCAAGATCTTGCTTCGCCTGATCAGTTTTGGATTGTTTCTCCTGGTTGCCGCGAGGACGGTTATCCTCGCAATATTTGTCCCGACTGCTACGTCTTTGGCAATGGTGATTCGTACTCTCAGCTTTCCAGCGACGTTGACAAGGTTGTTCGGTTTCTCTTCCCTGGAATACTGGTGTTGGTACTCTTGCCGATGTTGTATGATTGCTTTAATGGTTGCGTGCGTGCACGTAGCCTTGGCATTGCGGCTCTAATTAAAAAAAAGGGAGAACCATTGTTGGTATTTACAGGTTTATGGTTTGATATCTGCGCCATTATCTTTTGGCTGCCTTCAGAAAAATACAATATTGTGTCATGCAAGAAGAAGAGTTTGAAGACCTCGAAGATTAGCTCGTTTTTTCTTAGACTTTGTTTTGTAATTGCCGAAGACAGCTTATGTATCTCTACCATGTACTGTTCATTGCTATAATATATCATGGTATTATTTCAAAAAAAAACTCTGTTCACAGCTTCGACTCCTTTCGGTGAAATACCACATCGACCTCCGTCCGCGGCATCGACTCCTTCTGGCTAAATATCGTATGACTCCGCTTGTCGCGACTTGACAATCGCCGTGCTCGGGGACTACCCGTGCTCAGACAGCGTCAGGCTCACTCGCCATGTTGGGGGCTGCCCGTCGGGGGCTCGCCATGTCGGGGGCTCGCCGTCGCGCACTCAACACCGCTCGGGGGCTCGATGTCAACTCGCCTCTGTGTGCTGAAGCTCACGCTCAAGACCCTCGACTCCGTCATTAGAACCTTCGAGTTCGTCGCTATGATTTTCGACTCTGTCATCAAGACCTTCGAGTCAAGCATCAAGATCTTCGACTCAGGCATCAGGACCTTCGACTCAGGCATCAAGATCTTTGACTCGGGTATTAGGCCCTTCAATTCCTCCATCAAGATTTTTGAGTTCTATGGCAAAACCTTCGAGTCCTACGACAAGACCTTCGAGTCTGTCATCATGACAGTTGACTCCGTCGCCATGACCTTGATACGTCTCAAACGTATCTATAATTTTTGATGCTCCATGCTTGTTTTTACACCATTTGTTTAGTGTTTCGTTACACTTTGTGGCACTTTTATGCATTTTCTGGAACTAACCTATTAACAAGTCGCCACAGTGCCAGTTCCCTGTTTTCTGCTGTTTTTGTGTTTCAGAAAAATTACACAGGAAATATTCTCGGAATTGGACGAAACAAAAGCCAGTCGCCCAGAATTTCACCGAAGCTTCTAGAGAACCGAAGAGGAGACGAAGTGGGGCCACGAGGGGCCCACACAACAGGGCGGCGCGGCCAGGAGCTGGGCCGCGCCCCCTATGTGTGAGGTCGCCTCGGTCCACTCCTGACGATGCCCCTTTGCCTATAAAGACCCCCCGATGGGAAAAACCTAAAGACCCGATCACTTTTCTAGAACACATCGCGATCCGCCGCCGCCGTCGACCCGAAGATCAGGAGGGTCCAGAAGCTCTTCCCGGCACCCTGCCGGAGAGGGGAATCACCACCAGAGGTCTTCTTCATCGCCATACTTGCCTCCGGAGCGATGAGTGAGTAGTCTACCTTGGACTATGGGTCCATAGCAGTAGCTAGATGGTTGTCTTCTCCACCATGTGCTTCATGTTTAGATCTCATGAGCTGCCTTACATGATTGAGATCACCATTATGTAATTCTACATGTTTGGTTTGTTGGGATCCGATGAATATTGGTGTTATGATTGAGTTGATGTACTGAATTTTATCTAATATTATCTCTATGTTGTTTATGATCTTGCATGCTCTCCGTTGTTAGTAGCTATCTTGGCCGAGTAGTTGCTAGTGACTCCAAGAGGGAGTATTTATGCTCGATAGTGGGTTCATGCCTCTATTTAATCTGGGGGAGTGACAGAAACCTCTAAGGTTGTAGATGTCCTGTTGCTACTAGGGGGAAAACAACATTCATATGCTCGAGGGCATATGCTTTGTTTACATTACACACTTTGCTTAATGCAATTATCTGTTGTTCGCAACTTAATACGTGTGGAGTTCTCGGATTGATTCTCCACAAGTGGATTATTAGTCATAGATGCAGTTGGATGGTGGTCTATGTATCTTGTTGTAATGCCCAGAGTAAATCTCATAGTGATCCTCTCGACATATGCACGTTGTCTTTATTCTATCAATTGCCCAACTGTAATTTGTTTACCCAATATGTATTATTTTATCTTATGGAGAGACACCACTAGTGAACTGTGGACCCCGGTCCTATTTCCTTTATATTGCTATCAACTGTTTACTTTTCTCGCATACTATTATCACTTTCCACTCGATACGCTCATACCCTTTGTTTCAAGCAAACCGGTGAGATTGACAACCTCATCGTAAGTTGGGAACAAAGTATTTGGTTGTGTTGTATGCAGATTCCACGTTGCTACTGGTTGAAGACGCGCTATCAAGTTATCGTTAACGGCGCCCTTGTTAGAGCATCACGCAGCTAGTGGGCATCACCTTCAGTCATTTGTCTCTCTCCTACTGGATTGATAACCTTGGTTTCATAACTGAGGGAAAACTTGCTGCTATATTCATCAAAACCTTCTCTTGGGGTTTTCCAACTGGCCGGTCATTTTTACTTCATCAACTCGGCCCCATCAAGTTTTTCTGGCGCCGTTGCCGGGGAGGAAGAAGACTTCTGCGAGGGGAGTTTTCGCACGCACATCCTTTACTTTGTTTTAAGTTTTGCTTTTACTTTATTTTTACTTGCATCGTTTTATCAAAAACCCAAAAAAATTAGAATCCTTGGTAGTTGTTATCTCTTTACTTCTAGTTCATTATGTTGTTCCCTAAGTATGTTTTGGAGGACCTCTCAGTAGGAAGTGTTTCAATTATTGGAAAAAGTAACATTGAGGAGTTCTTTAATCATATTAGTATGCATAAAGAAGTTGAGGAAAAGTCTTTGGTTGAGCTTGCTCCTAGTATTGAAGTTGCTTCTGCTTATTTAATTCACATGTTGGAAGCTAGGTTTTCTAGCCTTAATCCTTTTATGCAACACATGTTCCTTAAGCTTCATGAAATTGAGGATCCTGAAAAGAAAGCTTTTATCTTGGAAACTTTGCGCTTAGAATTTAGAGATGTTGCCATTGAAGCTAGGAAAGTTCTTAAGCGCTTTAATAAGATGGGTTCACCTATAAAGGTTGTTAGGACAAACAATGAGGGAACCGAGATACCTATACCTAGCAAACTCTTGGGATTGTATAAAACTTTTGAAAATAATTTTGATTGGATCTGTCCCAAAAATCTTTTTAGTGATTTGAGTCAACAAAGCGTGATCACAAAGGGTCTTCAAAAACTTATGTGGATAAAATACAATGCCTTATTGAGAAGACCTCTTCAATGGATCTTAATGCCTCACTTGATGATACTTGATTCGCAATTTTCTGCGCCTAGCTCAAAGGCGTTAAAGAAAAGCACTCTTGGGAGATAACCCAATGTTTTTACATTCAGTTCTTTTTCTTTTATTTGAGTCTTGGAAGTTATTACTACTGTAATCACCCCTCCTTATCCTTTTTATTTCATTGTTGTGCCAAGAGAAGCCTCTAATTTGAGCGAGGTAAGATTTCGGGATGTTGCTGTCCTAAAACAGTTTTCGGTGCTGCACCGTACAAATTCGTGAAAATTCTCTGTATATCTTTTGGACCTGCGATTTCTTGTACATATGCCCCAGGTTATATACAAACTTTCATTAGTTGAACACTTTTTGATTTGAGCAACAGAAAACCCTCTAAAAATTCGACCTTTGTCAGCTGTTCTGTTTTGACAGATTTCTGCCAATATTTGTGTTTGCCGCTTTATCGCTTTATTTTTGAATTCTTTTGATCACGGAACTTTTGGGGAAGTTGCTACAGTAGTATATACTTTATATGTGGTGGCTTTAGGTTGAAACCTAAAGCAAAAAGGGTTGATTCTATGTTATGCTTACAATAATGTTGCTAATAGATTTGTGTTTAGTTTTGTATGAAGGAAGTTTTCAAGTGTAGGGATCGGAGAGTGATGAGACGAGTTGAAGAATGGATAAAAGCTCAAGCTTGGGGATGCCCATGCATCACCCCAATAAATATCCAAGAAATACAAGCGTCAAAGCTTGGGGATGCCCCCGAGGCACCCCTTCTTCATCGGCAAAAATCAGGTCACCTTTCAACACACTATATTTTTATTGCTTCATGCATTATGCGTTTTTCTTGGAGCATCAGTTGTTTTTAGTTTTCAGTTTTGTTTTGTTTTGTTTTCTGCAATAAATGGTTGGACCCCAACAAATTTATTTTGGAGAAGTTGCCTTGCTTTTTATTTGCCAAGAACACTCCGTTTTTTTTTTCATTCTTATAATTTCAACGAGTGTTCTCTTTTTCTAGAACTACGTTTAGTTTTCAATTTTCGCCTTGATTTGCATTCAGATCTTGTTATATCTTTTCATCAAGGTGTATTTTTGCCTCTGGTCTTTATTGGTTTTTATCAAAATAGGTGTTTATAAAAAGTTTGAATGGTGTTGGAAAAGAGAAAAAGCTTTATGCAAAAAAGTGGTACAAGAAGGACCTTGTGTAGACTGCGGCCTAGGCTTTTGCATGTCGTGCTTAATGTCTTTTTGAGAGTATGCTTAGTGATTTTGCTGTAGCATGACTTGTCTCAAATGACTGAGATTGCTTAATGAGCCTTTGAAAAAAATCATGCGTTGTTTGTATCGTTTGGAAGCATTATTTTGGTTTTCTTCTTAATACTTTATTTGGGTTGACTTGGCGCATGCTCACACATGTTAGACTCTTACAAAGTCGCCAATAGCCTCTATGATCATTTACTTTTTGACTTTTGAGGCCATCTTATGCTTCTTTTAATGTCGCTTTATCGCTATGCATGATTATGGCCGTTATTGCTCTCTTAGTTGGTCGCTCCCAGTCTTTTGCTAGCCTTTATTTTGTACTGAGTATGAGCTCTACTCGTGTATCCAACTCCTAAAAACCAAGTTTGCCATTGTGTCCACTATAAATTCCTATGCATGGTATTTGTAAGCCATTCCAAGTAAATTTTCAGGTGCCACCTTTCAAAAATCTTCAAAACACTTCTCGTTTTGTGACACTGTTTTCAGCTCATGGGGATGTAGTGGTCGGATTTGCTATCTTCCATATTGCTTATTTCAAAAAGAAAAAAAAGAGAAAAGAAGAAAAAAAAGGCACTCCTCCATGGTATGTGAATGTTGGTTGGCACCCGATGGAATCGGTTAGCCATGGATTGAGAAAGGAAAAAAAAGGTGGGGAGGAGTGCCAAGCTTTATAAAAGAGCACAAAAGTGCCAATCTCTCTCTCAAAAACTTGCTTCATTTTTGTATGGAAGATAGTAAGAATCCCATTGCCAGTCGTTGACAAAAGCAACCACCTCTCAAAACCCAATTTTTATATCTCTGTTTTACAAATGAAAAGCTCTAGCACATGTTTAATCACTGCTTTCCACCGCGAAGGGCCTTTCTTTTACTTTTATGTTGAGTCACCACCTTCTATCTTTATGCACTATTAAGAGAGCATAGTTGTCATTCTTAGTATAATGTGCATTGTCCCAAAGTTTTTATTGATTGATTCATATTGTTGGTTTCACTTGTTCTTAAATTATTTGTATCTAGTCGCCCTCTTAAACTTGAAGGTGTCCTATGCATTTATATTTTGCTCTCCATGAAGGACAAGCTGAAAACCATTTGTATGTTTTTTCCTTATGATTTGAACACACGTTTGACTTTCATTGTTTTATTTTCATGATCTTTTGTTTGTGTTCATTTTCATGTTATAACATGGTTGCTAAGTTTCTTCTATCAAGATTATGTCTTTCATGCCCATGTTTTAAGTTCTTTTGATCCCAGCGCACAACGCTTACATATATGATCAAGATTGTGTAGGTGCATGTCACCTCAAAAATTATTTCTTTTGTTATCACTTACCTACTCGAGGACGAGCAGGAGTTAAGCTTGGGGATGCTGATACGTCTCAAACGTATCTATAATTTTTGATGCTCCATGCTTGTTTTTACACCATTTGCTTAGTGTTTCGTTACACTTTGTGGCACTTTTATGCATTTTCCAGAACTAACCTATTAACAAGTCGCCACAGTGCCAGTTCCCTGTTTTCTGCTGTTTTTGTGTTTCAGAAAAGTTACACAGGAAATATTCTCGGAATTGGACAAAACAAAAGCCAGTCGCCCAGAATTTCACCGAAGCTTCCAGAGAACCGAAGAGGAGACGGAGTGGGGCCACGAGGGCCCCACACAATAGGGCGGCGCGGCCAGGGGCTGGGCCGCACCCCCTATGTGTGAGGTCGCCTCGATCCACTCCTGACGATGCCCCTTCGCCTATAAAGACCCCCCGACGGGAAAAACCTAAAGACCCGATCACTTTTCCAGAACACATCGCGATCCGCCGCCGCCGTCGACCCGAAGATCGGGAGGGTCCAGAAGCTCTTCCCGGCACCCTGCCGGAGAGGGGAATCGCCACTGGAGGTCTTTTTCATCGCCATGCTTGCCTCCCGAGCGATGAGTGAGTAGTCTACCTTGGACTATGGGTCCATAGCAGTAGCTAGATGGTTGTCTTCTCCACCATGTGCTTCATGTTTAGATCTCATGAGCTGCCCTACATGATTGAGATCACCGTTATGTAATTCTACATGTTTGGTTTGTTGGGATCCGATGAATATTGGTGTTATGCTTGAGTTGATGTACTGAAATTTATCTTATGTTATCTCTATGTTGTTTATGATCTTGCATGCTCTCCGTTGTTAGTAGCTATCTTGGCCAAGTAGTTGCTAGTGACTCCAAGAGGGGGTATTTATGCTCGATAGTGGGTTCATGCCTCTATTTAATCTAGGGGAGTGACAGAAACCTCTAAGGTTGTAGATGTGCTGTTGCTACTAGGGGGAAAACAACATTCATATGCTCGAGGGCATATGCTTTGTTTACATTACACACTTTGCTTAATGCAATTATCTGTTGTTCACAACTTAATACTTGTGGAGTTCTCGGATTGATTCGCCACAAGTGGATTATTAGTCATAGATGCAGTTGGATGGCGGTCTATGTATCTTGTTGTAATGCCCAGAGTAAATCTCATAGTGATCCTCTCATCATATGCACGTTGTCTTTATTCTATCAGTTGCCCAATTGTAATTTGTTTACCCAGCATGTATTATTTTATCTTATGGAGAGACACCGCTAGTGAACTGTGGACCCTGGTCCTATTTCCTTTATATTGCTATCACCTGTTTACTTTACTCGCATACTATTACTATTTTCCACTCGATACGCTCATTCCTTTGTTTCAAGCAAACCGGTGAGATTGACAGCCTCATCGTAAGTTGGGAGCAAAGTATTTGGTTGTGTTGTGTGCAGGTTCCGCGTTGCAGCTGGCAAAGCAAAGCTTGGACAAGGCGCCTTATAAATTGTCCGGAGCTGTCGCAAGCTAGCAAGCATCACCTTCAGTCGTTTGGCTTCTTCCCCTTCGGATCGGTAAACCTTGGTTTCTTACTGAGGGAAAACCTTGCTGCTATACTCATCATACCTTCCTCTTGGGGTTCCCAACTGGACGGTGAACATTAACCATACCGCAAGCACCAGCTATCAACTGTTTACTTTATTCGCATACTATTATCACTTTCCACTCGATACGCTCATACCCTTTGTTTCAAGCAAGCCGGTGAGATTGACAACCTTATCGTAAGTTGGGAACAAAGTATTTGGTTGTGTTGTGTGCAGGTTCCACGTTTCTACTGGTTGAAGACGCGCTAACAAGTTATCGTTAACGGCGCCCTTGTTAGAGCATCACGTAGCTAGTGGGCATCACCTTCAGTCGTTTGTCTCTCTCCTACTGGATTGATAACCTTGGTTTCATAACTGAGGGAAAACTTGCTGCTATATTCATCAAAACCTTCTCTTGGGGTTTTCCTACTGGCCGGTCATTTTTACTTCATCAACTCGGCCCCATCAGACCTTCGAGTCCGTTAGCAAGATGTTCGACTCCGTTGCCATGATCTTCGAGTGTGTCATCAAGACAGTTGACTTCGTCGCCATGATCTTTGAGTCCGTCAGCAAGACGTTCAACTCCGTTGCCATGATCTTTGACTCCGTCGCCATGACCTTCGAGTCCGTCAGCAAGACATTCGACTCCGTTGCCATGATCTTTGAGCCTGTCATCAAGATAGTTGACTAATTGCGTTTGATGGTGCCAAGTTCACGGGGGAACGTGTATTTGATGTAGAAGCTTCTTCTTTTTCAGTCCTCGGCAACAGCGCCATAAAACTTGTTGATGGCGCGGTGATGAATAGTGCCAGAGAACTTGTTGGCGTGTAGTTGATGAAGTAAATGACCGGCCAGTTGGGAACCCCAAGAGAAGGTTTGATGAATATAGCAGCAAGTTTTCCCTCAGTACGAAACCAAGGTATGTCAATCCAGTAGGAAAAAGCCAATACTCCAGAAGGTGATGCCTGCTAGCTTTGTGACAGCTCCGGACAATTTATAGGGCGCCTCGTCCAGTGCTTTGCTTTGCCAGCTGCAATGCAGAACCTGCACACAACACAACCAAATACTTTGCTCCCAACTTACGATGAGGTTGTCAATCTCACCGGTTTGCTGTAAACAAAGGAATGAGCGTATCGAGTGGAAAGTAATAGTAGTATGTGAGTAAAGTAAACAGTGCGAGTAAAGTAAACAGGTGATAGCAATGTAAAGGAAATAGGACCGGGGTCCATAGTTCACTAGTGGTGTCTCTCCATAAGATAAAATAACACATGCTGGGTAAACAAATTATAGTTGGGCAATTGATAGAATAAAGACAACGTGCATATGTCGAGAGGATCACTATGAGATTTACTCTGGGCATTACAACAAGATACATAGACCGCCATCCAACTGCATCTATGACTAATAATCCACTTGTGGCGAATCAATCCGAGAACTCCACAAGTATTAAGTTGCGAACAACAGATAACTGCATTAAGCAAAGTGTGTAATGTAAACAAAGCATATGCCCTTGGACATATGAATGTTGTTTTCTCCCTAGTGGCAACATCACATCTACAACCTTAGAGGTTTCTGTCACTCCCCTAGATTAAATAGAGGCATGAACCCAACTATCGAGCATAAATACCCCCTCTTGGAGTCACTAGTATCTACTCGGCCAAGATAGCTACTAACAACGGAGAGCATGCAAGATCATAAACAACATAGAGATAATATAAGATAATATTCAGCACATCAACTCAATCATAACACCAATATTCATCGGATCCCAACAAACACAACATGTAGAATTACATAACGGTGATCTCGATCATGTAAGGCAGCTCACGAGATCTAAACATGAAGCACATGGTGGAGAAGACAAACATCTAGCTACTGCTATGGACCCATAGTCCAGGGTAGACTACTCACTCATCGCACCGGAGGCAAGCATGGTGATGAAGAAGACCTCCGGTGGCGATTCCCCTCTCCGGCAGGGTGCCGGGAAGAGCTTCTGGACCCTCCCGATCTCGGGTCGACGACGGCGGCGGATCGCGATATGCTTCTGGAAAAGTGATCGGGTCTTTAGGTTTTTCTCGTCGGGGGGTCTTTATAGGCGAAGGGGCGGCGCCAGAGGTGGACCAGGGGGCTCTCACCACAGGTGGGCACGGGCCAGGGGCAGGCCGCGCCCCCTGGTGGTGTGGCTGCCCAGTGGCGCCTCTCCATCTCCTCTTCGGTTCTCTGGAAGCTTCGGTAAATTTCTAGATGTTCGGCTTTTGTTTCGTGTAATTCTGAGAATATTTCATGTGTAACTTTTCTGAAACACAAAAACAGCAGAAAACAGGGAACTGGCACTGTGGTATCTCGTTAATAGGTTAGTTCTGGAAAATGCATAAAAATGCCATGAAGTGTAACAAAACACTAAGCAAATGGTGTAAAAACAAGCATGGAGCATAAAAAATTATAGATACGTTTGAGATGTATCAGCATCCCCAAGCTTAACTCCTACTCGTCCTCGAGTAGGTAAGTGATAACAAAAGAAATAATTTTTGAGGTGACATGCACCTACACAATCTTGACCATCTATGTAAGCGTTGTGAGCTGGGATCAAAAGAACTTAAAACATGGGCATAAAAGATATAATCTTGATAGAAGAAACTTAGCAACCATGTTATAACATGAGAAAGAACATAAACGAAAGATCATGAAAATGAAACAATGAAAGTCAAACGTGTGTTCAAATTATATGGAAAAACATAGCAAATGGTTTTCAGCTTGTCCTTCATGAGAGAGCAAAACATAAATGTATAGGACACCTGCAAGTTTAAGAGGGCGACTAGATACAAATAATTTAAGAACAAGTGAAACCAAAATCATGAATCAATCAATGAAAACTTTGGGACAATGCACATTATACTCAGAATGACAACTATGCTCTCTTAGACGGTGCATAAAGATAGAAGGTGGTGACCCAACATAAAAGTAAAACAAAGGCCCTTCGCAGAGGGAAGCAGTGATTGCGAGTTTTATAAACCTTCAAAAATTATGGTACTTACTATCTTTGAGCTCTCATTGCCCCCATCATAGGCATCTTGAATGGTTAAAGTTAATGCGAGTACAATTATGAAGCATATGCTTGACAAATCATAAGCTGAAAACCTTGTGTCCCTTGAAGTACGAATACCCAAACCTCATTCTACTCGACTTAGAGTCCCAAGCAGGCTCTTGTCATTGTAAATATATGTGTATCATCAAGAACCGCCAACGGGGTACCTCCGGCCCGATGACATGGAACAAGCCCACATCAAAATGACAAGACAAACAGACAATGAACACCTCGACATCTCTTTTATTTACCATTGGTATAGCTTTTTATTGTGAGATGCGTCGTCGAATGTCCACTATGGGCATGCTGTAAATTTCCACCATGAATGATGCATGGCTTAGATTAGCGGCCCAGGCATTTCCCTAACACATATAAAAACTCATCCCGCAAGATTTCCAACTTATTTCACATCGCGAGTATCCATAAACAAAAGATCACGATAGCAACTCAAATGAAAGATAGTGCAATGTTGAAATCTTGCCCCATGATGGCATGGCCGGGCTAATTTCCAACTTACAACTTGCAAGAATAACAACTCAACATAAGAGAGCCACAATGTCAAATTTTAGAACGAGAAAAGTAAAGTGTGCCATCAGGTTCATGAGAGCTTTACTGACCAATTTTCGCATAACACCAAAAAGAGTTTAATTTGAAGGATAGATAAAAGCAAATCAAATGTACTTTGGAATAGCAAATTTCTAATAGGTATGTATGGTGGACACAATGGAACAACTTGGTTTTTAGGAGTTGGATGCACGAGTAGAGCTCATACTCAGTACAAAATGAGGGCTAGCAAAAGACTGGGAGCGACCAACTAAGAGAGCAATAACGGCCATAATCATGCAAAGCGACATTAAAAGAAGCATAAGATGGCATCAAAAGTCAAAAACTAAATGATCATAGAGGCAATGACGACTTTGTATGAGTTTAACATGTGTGAGCATGCGCCAAGTCAACCCGAATAAAGCATCAAGGAGAAAACCAAAATAATGCTTCCAAATAATTAAAACAACGCATGATTTTTTCAAAGGCTCATTAAGCAATCTCAGTCATTTGAGACAAGTCATGCTACAGCAAAACCACTAAGCATACTATCAAAAAGACATCAAGCACGACATGCAAAAGCCTAGGCCGCAGTCTACACAAGCTCCTTCTTGTACCACTTTTTTGCATAGAGCTTTTTCTCTTTTCCAACACCATTCGAACTTTTTTGAAACAACTCTTTTGATGAAAATCAACATGGACCAGAGGTCAAAATACACCTTGATGAACAGAAATCAAGCGAAAAATGAAAACTAAACACAATTCTAGAAAAAGAGAACACTCGTTGAAATGATAAGAATAAAAAAAGGAGTGTTCTTGGCAAATGAAAAGCAAGGAAACTTCTCCAAAAGAAATTTGTTGGGGTCCAACCATTTATTGCAGCAAACAAAACTAAACAAAACTGAAAACTAAAACAACTGACGCTCCAAGAAAAACGCATAGTGCATGAAGCAATAAAAATATAGTGTGTTGAAAGGTGACATGATTTTTGCCGATGAAGAAGGGGTGCCTCGGGGGCATCCCCAAGCTTTGACGCTTGTACCTCTTGGATATTTCTTGGGGTGCGTGGGTATCCCCAAGCTTGAGCTTTTGTCCATTCTTTAACTCATCTCATCATTCTCCGATCCCTACACTTGAAAACTTCCTTCATACAAAACTCAACACAATTCTATTAGCAATATTAGTGTAAGCATAACAATGAATCAACCCTTTTTGGTTCAGGTTTCAACTCAAAACCACCACATATAAAGTATATACTACTATAGCAACTTCCCTAAAAGTTCTGTGATCAAAAGAACTAAAAAAGAAAGCGATCAAGCGGCAAACACAAATATGGGCAGAAATCTGTCAAAACAGAACAGCTCACAAAGGTTGAATTTTTAGAGGGTTTTCTGTTACTCAAATCAAAAAGTGTTAAACTAATGAAAGTTTGGATATAACCTGGGGCATATGCACAAGAAATCGCAGGTCCAAAAGATATACAGAGAATTTTCACGAATTTTTACGGTGCAGCACCGAAAACTGTTTCAGGACAGCAACATCCCCAAATCTTACCTCACTTAAATTGGAGGCTTCTCTTGGCACAAAAATGAAATAAAAATGATAAGGAGAGGTTATTACAGTAGTAATAACTTCCAAGACTCAAATAAAAGAAAAAAAACTGAAAGTAAAAACATTGGGTTATCTCCCAAGAGTGCTTTTCTTTAACGCCTTTGAGCTAGGTGCAGAAAGTGCGAATCAAGTAATATCAAGTGATGAAGCATTAGGGTCAACGGGTGCCTTACGTCTTCCTTTTTACCTTTGCTCTTGACTCTAGGAAAGACATGACTATTGCAAGGTGGAGAGATAAATCTTATATTGCTGACGAAGGAATGACAAACGGGCCCCCGATATTCGCCTACCTGGTTTTCGGTTCAGGAATGATCTCTCTCCGAAGGTTTTTGAGGCCCATCAAGGCAGCGGTTTGGCGCGGCCCAGGGATGTAACTTGGCGCACAAGATAGAGACTCAAAGGAGGAGACTTAGTCGAATAGGACTCGGTTAGGGTTTGTTCTAGCTGATCCGACCTATAATCAACTTGGAGAACAATCCTGAGACCCAGCCTTCGCATATAAAAGGCTGGGAGGGAGACCTCTAAAGGATAGACACTCTTTCCACCCACCTCATGCCAGAGCGCTCGACAGCTTAGAGCTCTCTGTTTAGGCTAGATCCAATCTACGCCGCCATTGTAACACCATCATCGCCACACCTTCGTCAATACAAAGTCAGACAAGCAGGACGTAGGCCTTTTACCTTTCGAGGGGGCTGAACCTGGGTAAAACCTGTGTTCCTTTGCTTTCGTCTAATCGCCGTCGAGTTCGCCAGGTCCCCAATACGCTTCCTAGATTGAAAGCCCTTCGACATGGGCATTGCCGGGGATGAACCTCGTCAATTGGCGCCGACCGTGGGGACGACGGGATCTGGATCTACGGATTCACCGGCTCCATCACCAACCACCACCAAGATCGACATCGACACCACCGTCGGCATCGCTGCGTCGATCGACGTCGACACCACCGCCAAGATCGACATCGACACCACCGTCGGCATCGCTGCGCCGACCGGCGTCGACACCACTGCCAAGATCGACATCGACACCATCATCGGCATCGCTGTGCCGGATGTCATCACCGCCAACTCGGCGGAGCCAGGCGTCGAAGCCATTGATTCGATCGTCGTCAGCGATATTTCGCCAAGCGCTGCAAAGCCCACTCCAGCGGCGAACGTCATCGACCCCATCTCAAGCACGGCAGGAGTAGCGCCCGAAGGCTATGACATGGCTTTCGGACTGTTCAATTTCCACGTGGACAGCAATGAAGCGATGGAACTGCTCTCCATCGGCGAATCGGCTCCGCTCATGGCCGAAACGACGACGCCACCGGCCGTTGGGGGCAAGCTCTCGGCAAGCGCGCTGCTAGCGCCATCGGAGGAGGAACCAAAGCTAAAAACTTCGACCCCATCAGTAGGGTCGAACGATTTCGAAGACCCACCTCCATCCCCAACCACCGCATACTGCGTCGACTGCGACGCATACCACTATGTGGGCGCCGGAGATTTCTCATTCCATGAGATCGTCGGCTGTGAAGATCCTCGGGGAGGCACAGCAGCTGTCTACCCGACGATATCTGAGTGCGATCGGGCTCTCAACGCCCTCACGCTTCGCACTGCACCGTATGACCCTGACTACGTCGAGGGGTTATACTCAGACTACACGTGCTCCGATGATGACGACGACGTCTACCCCGAAGCCAAGGGGAAAATCGGCAATTCAGCAAGCTCCGCCTCACACTGCGAGTCCGCCGCATCTAGCGATGGTTATGTGGCTGACTACGATTCTAACCTCATGATCGAAGTCGGGCTCTACGTCGAAAGCGACGACGTCTACCCTCCAGCGCTGGGCGAAATCAGCGATGATTCGGCCCCGTGGACCGGGGGCCATTGCATGATGGCATCGCACGGCGACGGAAACGAAAATAGAGACAACGACGGCCGAAACCGGGCAGACAGCGGCCGCCAGGTGGTCACGCATGACCAGATCCGGTTCGCAAGGAGGGTTTACGCGGGCGAGGTGAATTTCGGTCCCAACCCAAGCCCAAGCGATCTGGCAGCACTCCGTTTCGTCGTCCAGGAGCAGAAGGACTAGATCAGTGCTGACAGGCGAGTGCTGGAACGGCGAAGAGAGGAGGCCGATGCATCCAGCAGAAGACGGGCCGAAAGATCGTCCCATTACCCATCAAGCGTCCAGCACAGGTCAAGATCACGCACCCAGCCAGGGCCTGATATGCACAACATCACCCAAAATCTGGAGGCAGAGTTCAACGAGGCTGAATTGATGCCCAAAACCAAGGAAGCTGCGATCATGGCCGCGGCGGCATACATTGCCGCGAACGCATCCAACGGCGACGAACATATGCGACATCTGAGGAATCTAGCGCTCGAAGGAGTAAGGGTGCTCCAAGGCACGCCCGATTCAGGACATGATGCAACAGCAAGGAGAACCGCCCCACCGACGGAGCAAGCCAGGCACCCAGCACCGGTGCCACCCGTAGCGCCTCGGACGCAGGCAGTCAAACCTCTCAATGGAGAGCTTCGGCATGGTCTGGCCCAGAACAGGGTCGATCAAGCGCGAGCGCGGCGCGAAGCGCGCCGCTTCGAGGGAGACCGCGAGGCGGAGACATTCGGCGGCACCAACGATGGACTGTGCGGGGCAGATTGCTTTAGCCTCTTAATCCGCTCTGCACCATTGCCGAAGGGAATAAAGCTCAGCGATGGCGTAGTCAAGTTCAATGGGCAGCAGGACCCCTGAATTTGGCTCGACGATTTCATAACTGCTGTAAAAATCAGTGGCGGATCTAGAGACAATGCCCTCCAGTTGCTGTCACTGTACCTAAAGGATAACGCAAGGGCATGGCTGAATAATCTTGCCCCAGATAGCATCCGCTCTTGGGAAGAATTTCGGCAAGCGTTCATCGCTAACTTCCGAGGCACTTCGCGACGACCTACGTCATTTGAAGAACTACGCCTATGCGTGCAAAGAACCGGAGAAAACCTGAGATCATACATCTCACGGTGGATCAGCCTCCGGAACACAACGGAGAACATCTCGCCCGAAAGGGCCATCGACGCCTTTCGCGACGGCCTCTTAAGACGCGACTTCAAAGAAGAGCTTGGGGCGCTGCAAGCCAAGGACCGTCGACCACCTCATGAGCTTGGCGAATGAGTGGGCTGATGGCGAAGACTCCATCGCGGCTCCCAGAAGTCGCCGCCGATCAGCAGAACGCGACGTCGACGCGAAAGACCAGTTCCACTCCGGGTCCCGAAAGAAGGGTCATCGGAATCGCTACGAAAACACGGAGAACACGGACATGGTAGCAGCAGGCTACATACTCGAAGATCGTGAGGACAACCGCGACTTACCGCGGCAAGGAAACAACTACCACGGTAGCAGCAGTAGAAGTGCCTCGAAGCCAAGCAAGGAGTGGCGTCGACGGCAGCCACAGATGTCGGCAGAGGAGATGCTCGATAGCGGATGCCCAAGGCATACGTACCTCGACAAAGACGGAGTACGAAGACCTGCACACCTCCTCATCGAGTGTAGGGAATTCCTTCGGCTCAATCGGGCACTTCAAGAGAGGATGGGCACCGAGCAACCAGTGGCAGGGGCGATAGCCTACAACGCTCCACCACCACCGCCGAACCCACCAGCAAATGTTGTACAGCAGGGCCACCAGGCCGCCATGATCCAGCACGTTGAGCAGCGACAACCTGCTAACGAGGAAGAAGAGTTCCCGCCGCCAAGAGGTTTCGTGCCCATGATCCAGAGGGGGCGCCCGACGAATAAAGTTCAGCGAAAACGCGCAAGAGAAGTGTTTCACGCCGAACACGCGCCACCGGCCACTCCCGAATACCTGAATTGGTCCGAACATCCGATCGGTTCCGACAGGTCAGATCATCCCCCGAAGATCCCACGCCCAGGATACCACGCTTTGGTTCTCGAGGCATAGATAGGGGGTTTCACCTCGAAAAAGGTGTTCATGGACGGGGGCAGTAGCTTGAACCTCATCTACGCAGACACACTGCGAAAAATCAAGATCCCCCTGAACAATCTCCTGCCAACGGAGACTTCCTTCCACGGAATCGTCCCAGGGAAGCCGACGTATCCATTGGGGGCGATACATCTCGACGTCATCTTCGGCACTCCAGCAAACTTCAGAAAGGAGAAGATCGAATTCGAGGTGGTTGACTGGCCCTCGCAGTACCACGCTATCCTCGGGCGGCCAGCGTTCGCCCGATTTATGGCGGTACCCCACTACGCTTACCTCAAGCTGCGGATGCCCGCAAACAGGGGACCACTGACGATCAGCGGCAGCTTCGCCCGATCCGAAAACTGCGACAAGGACTTCAACACCATGTCCCAAACCTTCGGTGTGCACGAGGAGCTGCACCATATTCGGGAGGCCACGGTGATGGACATCGACCCACCGGCGCAGCAGAATGCCCCAGAACTGTCGTTCGATGCCACCAAGGACACCCGAGAGCACCAGATCCACCCGACGGATCCAACCAAAACGGCGCGGGTATCGAACTCCCTTTCCCCCGCATAGGAAAGCGCGCTCGTCGAGTTCCTCTGTGAGTACTGGAGGATGTTCGCTTGGTGTCCAGCAGATATGCCAGGCATCCCCAGGGAACTCGCCGAGCACGAGCTCCAGATCTTTCCCAACACGAAACCGGTCAAGCAGTCTATGCGCCGGTATAATCCAGAGAAGGCCAAATCGATGGGCGAAGAAATCAACCGCCTCCTCGAAGCCAAGTTCATTAGAGAGATCAAGGAAGCCACGTGGCTCTCGCCACCAGTCATGGTGGAGAAGAAGGACACCAAGATCTACAGGATGTGTATCGACTTCACCGCCCTAAACAAGCACTGCCCGAAGGACTACTTCCCCCTGCCCCGAATCGACCAGATCATCGATTCCACAGCAGGATGCGAACGACTTTCGTTCCTCGACGCTTACTCCGGGTATAATCAGATACGGCTGAAGGTGGAGGACGAAGACAAGACGGCGTTCATCACCCCGCACGGGGTATACTGTTACATGACGATGCCCTTCGGGCTCAAGAACGCCGGAGCCACTTATCAACGGTGTATGCAGGCGTGCTTGAAGGAGCAAATCGGCCGCAACGTCGAAGTTTATGTCGACGACATCGTTATCAAGACCGCGAAAGCAGACAGCCTGCTCGACGACCTTCGAGAGACCTTCGCCAACCTCGACAGATATAGCATCAAGCTTAACCCGAAGAAGTGCTCTTTCGGGGTACCCACCGGCCAACTGTTGGGCTACCTAATCTCCGAGAGAGGGATCGAAGGCAACCCAGAGAAGATACAGGCCATCATCAATATGCAGCCTCCAAAGACGCTTCGACATGTCCAGCAGTTGACAGGTCGACTTGCAGCACTCAGCCGCTTCATCAGCAAGCTTGGCGAAAAAGCACTCCCTTTTTATCGGCTGCTCCGGAAAACAGATAACTTCACGTGGACTGAAAAGGCGCAAGCTGCGTTCGATGACCTCAAGCATCGTCTATCGACCTCCCCAGTTCTCGTCACACCTCGAGAAAAAGAGCCGATGTTGCTGTACATTGCGGCTACAAATCAAGTTGTTAGTTCAGTACTCGTGGTCGAATGCGCGGAGGAAGGCAAGGAGCACGGAGTACAGAGGCCTGTGTACTACCTAAGCGAAGTCTTATCTCCGACCAAGCAAAGGTACCCCCATTATCAGAAGCTAGCATACGCTATCTATATGACGGGGAAGAAGCTGCCACACTATTTCGAGTGTCACTCCATCATCGTAGTGGCCTCGAATCCAGTCTCCAGCATCCTCAACAACCCAGACGCTACAAGGCATGTGTCGCTATGGGGAATCATGCTAGGACCTTGGGAGATCACATACCAGCGCCAGTCTGCGATCAAGTCACAAGTCCTACCGGATTTCATAGCCGAATGGACAGAAGCCCAGATGCCCGAGCTCCCAGACCTGTCGAACAGCTGGACCATTTTCGTTGACGGGTCCAAGCGGGTTTCGGGGGCAGGAGCAGGAGTGGTCCTGGTGTCACCGCAGGGGGACAGGATGCGCTACGTCCTCCGCATGCGCTTCCCGAATCCCTCCAACAACGAGGCGGAATACGAAGCCGTCCTTCACGGTATGCGCATGGCGAAGGCCTGCGGGGCCACTCGCATCAAGATCCATGGAGATTCAAACCTCATCGCCTAGCAAGTCATGAAGGAGTGCGACGCAACCTGCGTGAACATGATCGCATATCGCGCCATGTACGACAAGCTTGAAGGCGAATTCGAGGGTTGCGACGTAACACACATCGGCAGGGAAAGTAACGAGGAGGCAGACAACCTGGCCAACGTCGGCTCAAGGTGCCTCCCGATACCGCCCGGTGTCTTCTTCGAAGAGATATTCGAACGCTCTGTCAAGATCAAGCCAATAACTGACCCGGCATTAGCAACACGTCCGGGGGCTCGGTCGGCCAACACCGCACCAGCAGCAGGAGCAGAAGACCTTGCTAGTCGTGTGATGATGACGCCAGAAAAGAGCTAGTGGTGTGTAGTTGACGTGGGAGCAATAAGTCCTTGTGCGTGGTGATGACCAGCCCGTTGGGAACCCCAAGAGGAAGGTATGATGAGTGTAGCGGCAAGTTTTCCCTCAGTTAAGAAACCAAGGTTTATCGAACAGGAGAAGGGAGACGATGACGACTGAAGGTGTTGTGGAACCTGCACACACACAAACAAATACTTTGTTCCCAACTTGCGATGAGGTTGTCAATCTCACCGGTTTGCTTGAAACAAAGGTTATGAGTGTATCGAGTGGAAAACAATAGAGTATATGCGAGTAAAGTAAACAATGCGGGAAAAGTAAACAGGTGATTGCAATATGATTAAAATAGGACCGGGGTCCACAGTTCACTAGTGGTGTCTCTCCATAGATAAAATAACATGCTGGGTAAACAAATTACAGTTGGGCAATTGATAGAATAAAGATAACGTGATATGTCAAGAAGATCACTATGAGATTTACTCTGGGCATTACAACAAAATACATAGACCGCCATCCAACTGCATCTATGACTAATAATCCACCCCCGGGGATATCATCCGAACACCCTAGAAGTATTAAGTTGCGAACAACAGATAATTGCATTAAGCAAAGTGTGTAATGTAAACAAAGCATATGCCCTTGAGCATATGAATGTTGTTTTCTCCCTAGTAGCAACAGCACATCTACCACCTTAGACGTTTCTATCACTCCCCCAGGTGAAATAGAGACATGAACCCACTATCGAGCATAAATACCCCCTCTTGGAGTCACTAGCAACTACTCGGCCAAGATAGCTACTAACAACGGAAAGCATGCAAGATCATAAACAACATAGAGATAACAAAAGATATAATTCAGTACAGCAACTTAATCATAAACACCAATATTCATCGGATCCCAACAAACCAACATCATAGAATTACATAACGGTGATCTCAATCATGTAGGGCAGCTCATGAGATCTAAACATGAAGCACATGGTGGAGAAGACAACCATCTAGCTACTGCTATGGACCCATAGTCCAAGGTAGACTACTCGCTCATCGCTCCGGAGGCAAGCATGGCGATGAAGAAGACCTCCGGTGGCGATTCCCCTCTCCGGCAGGGTGCCGGGAAGACCTTCTGGACCCTCCCGATCTTCGGGTCGACGGCGGCGGCGGATCGCGATGTATTCTGGAAAACTGATCGGGCCCTTAGGTTTTTCTCGTCGGGGGGTACTTATAGGCGAAGGGGCGATGTCAGAGGTGGAGCCAGGGCTCTCACACAGGGGTGGCGCGGCCAGGGGCCAGGCCGCGCCGCCCCCTTGTGTGGGGCCCTGGTGGCCCCCTCCGACACTTCTTCGGATCTCTGGAAGCTTCCGGGTAAAATATGACTTCAGGAACTTGTTTCGTCCAATTCCGAGAATATTTCCTGTGTATCACTTCTGAAACACAAAAACAGCAGAAAACAGGAAACTGGCACTGTGGCACTTTGTTAATAGGTTAGTTCCGGAAAATGTATAAAAATGCCACTAAGTGTAACGAAACAATAGGCAAATGGTGTAAAAACAAGCATGGAGCATCAAAAATTATAGATACGTTTGAGACGTATCAAGCATCCCCAAGCTTAACTCCTGCTCGTCCTCGAGTAGGTAAGTGATAACAAAGAATAATTTTTGAGGTGACATGCACCTACACAATCTTGATCATATATGTAAGCATTGGTGAGCTGGGATCAATAGAACTTAAAACATGGGCATGAAAGATATAATCATGACAATAAGAACTTAGCAACCATGTTGTAAACATGTAAATGAACACAAACAAAAGATCATGATAATGAAACAATGAAAGTCAAATGTGTGTTCAAATAATAAGGAAAAACATATAAATGGTTTTCAGCTTGTCCTTCAAAGAGAGCAAAACATAAATGCATAGGACACCTCAAAGTTTAAGAGGGCGACTAGATACAAATAATTTAAGAACAAGTGAAACCAACAATATGAGTCAATCAATGAACTTTGGGACAATGCATATCACACTAAGAATGACAACTATGCTCTCTTAATGGTGCATAAAGAAAGAAGGTGGTGACTCAACATAAAAGTAAAAGAAAGGCCCTTCGCAGAGGGAAGCAGTGATTTAAACATGTGCTAGAGCTTTTCATTTGTAAAACAGAGAGATAGAACTTGATTTTGAGAAGTGGTTGTCTTTGTCAACGACTGGCAATGGGGTTCTTACTATCTTCCATACAAAAATAAAGCAAGTTTTTGAGAGAGAGATTGGCACTCTTGTGCTCTTTTTATAAAACTTGGCACTCCTCCCCACCTTTTCCTTTCACATACCATGGCTAACCGATTCCATCGGGTGCCCACCAACATTCACATTCTTTGGAGGAGTGCCTTTTTTCTTTCTTTTTTCTCTTTTTTTTTTCTTTTTGGAATAAGCAATATGGAAGATAGCAAATCCGACCACTACGTCCCCATGAGCTGAAAACAGTGTCACAAAACGAGAAGTATTTTGAAAGTTTTTGAAAGGTAGCACACGAAAATTTTACTTTGGAATGGCTTACAAATACCATGCATAGGAATTTATAGTGGACACAATGGCAAACTTTGGCTTTTAGGAGTTGGATGCACGAGTAGAGCTCATACTCAGTACAAGGCGAGGGCTAGCAAAAGACTGGGAGCGACCAACTAAGAGAGCAATAATGGCCATAATCATGCAAAGCGACAAAGCGACATTAAAAGAAGCATACGATGGCATCAAAAGTCAAAAACTAAATGATCATGAAGGCTAATGGCGACTTTGTAAGAGTCTAACATGTGTGAGCATGCGCCAAGTCAACCCAAATAAAGCATCAAGGAGAAAACCAAAATAATGCTTCCATACAATAAAAACAACGCATGATTTTTTCAAAGGCTCATTAAGCAATCTCAGTTATTTGAGACAAGTCATGCTACAGCAAAACCACTAAGCATACTATCAAAAAGACATCAAGCATGACATGAAAAAGCCTAAGCCGCAGTCTACACAAGCTCCTTCTTGTACCACTATTTTGCACAAAGTTTTTTCTCTTTTCCAACACCATTTGAAATTTTTATAAACACCTCTTTTGATGAAAACCAATGAAGATAAGAGGCAAAAATACACCTTGATGAAAAGATATGACAAGATCTGACCGCAAATCAAGGCAAAAACGAAAACCAAAAGCAGTAGCAGAAAAAGTAGAACGCATGATTTTTAATAAGAGTGAAAACGAGAGCGTTCTTTGCAAATGAAAACGAGTACATCTCCTCCAAAGGAAATTTGTTGAGGTCCAACCATTTATTGCAGCAAACAAACAAACTAAACCAACTAAGAAAACTAAAACAACTGACGCTCCAAGAAAAACACATAGTGCATGAAGCAATAAAAATATAGTGTTTTGAAAGGTGACCTGATTTTTGCCGATGAAGAAGGGGTGCCTCGGGGGCATCCCCAAGCTTTGACGCTTGTACTTCTTGGATATTTCTTGGGGTGATGCATGGGCATCCCCAAGCTTGAGCTTTTGTCCATTCTTCAACTCATCTCATCATTCTCCAATCCCTACACTTGAAAACTTCCTTCATACAAAACTAAACACAATTCTATTAGCAACATTAGTGTAAGCATAAAATATATTCAACCTCTTTTAGCTTCAGGTTTCAACCCAAAACAACCACATATAAAGTATATACTACTGTAGCAACTTCCACAAGAGTTCCATGATAAAAAAGAACTCAAAAGAAAGAGATAAAGTGGCAAAAACAAATATTGGCAGAAATCTGTCAAAACTGGACAGCTGACAAAGGACGAATTTTTGAGGGATTTTCTGTTGCTCAAATCAAAAAGTGTTCAACTAAGAAAAGTTTGGATATAACCTGGGGCATATGCACAAGAAATTGCAGGTCCAAAAGATATACAGAGAATTTTCACAAATTTTTACGGTGCAGCACCGAAAACAGTTTCAGGACAGCAACATCCTCAAATCTTTACCTCACTCAAATTAGAGGCTTCTCTTGGCACAAAAACGAAATAAACAAGATAAGGAGCGGTCATTACAGTAGTAATGACTTCCAAGACTCAAATAAAAGAAAAAGTACTGAAAAGTAAACATTGGGTTATCTCCCAAGAGTGCTTTTCTTTAACGCCTTTGAGCTAGGCGCAGAAAATTGCGAATCAAGTAATATCAATAGATGAAGTGCTAGTTACCTCAGTAGGCTCTTTGAAGGTTCCCGAAGATGATTCAACCTGCAAGTTACCCTTAGTGGAACTAAGAGTCTTACCAATCTTAAGAATATGTTGAGATTTAAGCGCAGAAACCTTGGGAATATACATAAATTTTTGCTCTTTTCCAACAAACACTTTCTCCTTCTTAAATTTAAGAGAAGAGAAGATTAAACTAAGAGTTTCCATAGACTCCTCTAGTTTACCAATCCTCAAGTTTTGATTGTCATGAGTAGTGCTAGCCTCTAAAATGGTAATTCTCTTACCAATATTTTCTATTAATTCACTAACGCGGCTAGCATTTTCTAGGATACTTGGCAAACTTTTTTCTAAGGAGCTGAGCTTTTCTACTACCTCTTCCAAGGTGGTCTCAGTCTTAGCAACATGAATAGGTGGTACTCCCACTAAAATTTCAATTATAGTGCATGCTTCTCCCGCGGGAGTACCCAGAAAATTACCTCCTGTAAGAGTATCAAGAACATACCTATTCCAGCTAGATATACCAACATAAAAATTTCTAAGGAGGATCGTGGTGGAGTGCTTTTTGGTACACCTATGATGAGCATTGTTAATACGGTACCAAGCATCTTTTAAACTTTCTCCCCCTTGTTGCTTGAAACTACGAACTTCTACTTCAGGATTACTCATTGTAACAAAACTAAAAGCAGATAAGTAAAAACAACTACCAAGGATTCTAATTTTTTTGGGTTTTTGATATAAAGTAGTGCAGGTAAAATAAAATAAAGTAAAGCAAAACAAATAACAAAGTAAAGAATGTGTGTGCGAAGAACTCCCCTCGCAGAAGTCTTCTCTCTTCCCCGGCAACGGCGCCAGAAAAAGTGCTGCTACTCGTGTGATGATGACGCCAGAAAAGAGCTGGTGGCGTGTAGTTGACGTGGGAGCAGTAAGTCCTTGTGCGTGGTGATGACCAGCCCGTTGGGAACCCCAAGAGGAAGGTATGATGAGTGTAGCGGCAAGTTTTCCCTCAGTTAAGAAACCAAGGTTTATCGAACAGGAGAAGGGAGACGATGACGACTGAAGGTGTTGTGGAACCTGCACACACACAAACAAATACTTTGTTCCCAACTTGCGATGAGGTTGTCAATCTCACCGGTTTGCTTGAAACAAAGGTTATGAGTGTATCGAGTGGAAAACAATAGAGTATATGCGAGTAAAGTAAACAATGCGGGAAAAGTAAACAGGTGATTGCAATATGATTAAAATAGGACCGGGGTCCACAGTTCACTAGTGGTGTCTCTCCATAGATAAAATAACATGCTGGGTAAACAAATTACAGTTGGGCAATTGATAGAATAAAGATAACGTGATATGTCAAGAAGATCACTATGAGATTTACTCTGGGCATTACAACAAAATACATAGACCGCCATCCAACTGCATCTATGACTAATAATCCACCCCCGGGGATATCATCCGAACACCCTAGAAGTATTAAGTTGCGAACAACAGATAATTGCATTAAGCAAAGTGTGTAATGTAAACAAAGCATATGCCCTTGAGCATATGAATGTTGTTTTCTCCCTAGTAGCAACAGCACATCTACCACCTTAGAGGTTTCTGTCACTCCCCCAGGTGAAATAGAGACATGAACCCACTATCGAGCATAAATATCCCCTCTTGGAGTCACTAGCAACTACTCGGCCAAGATAGCTACTAACAACGAAAAGCATGCAAGATCATAAACAACATAGAGATAACAAAAGATATAATTCAGTACAACAACTTAATCATAAACACCAATATTCATCGGATCCCAACAAACCAACATCATAGAATTACATAACGGTGATCTCAATCATGTAGGGCAGCTCATGAGATCTAAACATGAAGCACATGGTTGAGAAGACAACCATCTAGCTACTGCTATGGACCCATAGTCCAAGGTAGACTACTCACTCATCGCTCCGGAGGCAAGCATGGCGATGAAGAAGACCTCCGGTGGCGATTCCCCTCTCCGGCAGGGTGCCGGGAAGAGCTTCTGGACCCTCCCGATCTTCGGGTCGACGGCGGCGGCGGATCGCGATGTATTCTGGAAAACTGATCGGGCCCTTAGGTTTTTCTCGTCGTGGGGTACTTATAGGTGAAGGGGCGATGTCAGAGGTGGAGCCAGGGGCTCTCACACAGGGGTGGCACGGCCAGGGGCCAGGCCGCGCCACCCCCTTGTGTGGGGCCCTGGTGGCCCCCCTCCGACACTTCTTCGGATCTCTGGAAGCTTCCGGGTAAAATATGACTTTAGGAACTTGTTTCGTCCAATTCCGAGAATATTTCCTGTGTATCACTTCTGAAACACAAAAACAGCAGAAAACAGGAAACTGGCACTGTGGCACTTCGTTAATAGGTTAGTTCCGGAAAATGTATAAAAATGCCACTAAGTGTAACGAAACAATAGGCAAATGGTGTAAAAACAAGCATGGAGCATCAAAAATTATAGATACGTTTGAGACGTATCAGACCTCCCGAAGGATACAGCCGCAGTCATGCTCGTCGAAGCAACATGGACAAGGCCATACTTGGCATACCTGATGCGGGGCGAGCTACCAGAAGACCCCATCCATCGCCGACAAGTCATGCGGCGCTCCAAGGCCTTCACGATAATCAACGGGGAACTCTACAAATGGAGCACCACAGGGGTGCTCCAACGGTGCATAGCGCAGGAAGATGAGATTGCTCTCCTTCAAGAAATCCACGAAGGAACCTGTGGGCACCACGCCTGCAGTCGAACCCTCATGGCCAAGGCTTTTCGGTCCGGATTTTACTGGCTGTCCGCCCTCTACGATGCCAGGAACATCGTCCAGCACTGCGAAGCATGCCAGTTATTCGCCACCAAGCCGCACGCGCCGGCGTCCGAACTGCACACCATCCCTGTGGCATGGCCCTTCGCACAATGGGGGCTCAATCAAGTGGGGCCTCTCCCCAAATCATCTCGAGGAGGTCATACTTACCTCCTAGTCGCAGTGGACAAGTTCTCCAAGTGGATAGAGGCTGTTCCAGTCACCAACCAAGAGGCGACCACGGCGGTCAAATTCTTCGAGTCCATCGTCTACCGGTACGGCGTCCCGAACAGCATCATCACCGACAATGGCACCAACTTCACTTCGGGCGAATTCCAGGACTTCGCCAAAAACCTCGGCATCAAGCTCAAGTACGCTTCGGTGGCGCACCCCAAGTCTAATGGACAAGTTATAAAAGCCAACGGACTTGTATGCGGAGGCCTGAAGAAGCGACTACTTCGACCCCTCAAGCGCGCAGCAGGCGCCTGGGTCGAGGAACTGCCTTCGGTGCTATGGAGCCTGCGAACAACGCCCAACTCCTCGACAGGCTACACACCCTTCTTCTTGCTCTTCGGAGCAGAAGCAGTGCTACCCACGGATGTGCGCTACAGCGCGCCCCGCGTCGCCGCCTACGTCGAGGAAGATGCGGACAAGGCGTTTGCAGACGCCCAAGACCTGGTAGACGAAGCTCGAGATGTCGCCCTCGTTCGATCGGCGGTCTATCAGTAGAGCCTCCGCAATTACCACAGCAGACGGGTACGCGGACGCTCATTCGAGCCAGGCAACCTCGTGCTCCGCCTAAAGCAGACAAGCACGTCGAAGCTGGAACCACCATGGGAAGGTCCGTACCTTGTCCACGAGGTCATCCCAGGAGGGGCATACCGCCTACGCAACCCGAAAACGGGGAAAGACGTAGACAACCCATGGAACGCAGCGCAGCTGCGCCGCTTCTATCCTTAGCTAGCAAAGCTGTCTTCTCTACCCCCTCTACTATGTAATCAGGCGTCGGCAGCAGTCCGCGCCCAACATTGTGCCTTTGGCACCAAGTAATAAAGTTCAAATTTCTCGTCCTATAATTTGACATCTGTGCACGCTCGGGGGCTCAGCCTTTCGACCCACGCTCGGGGGCTTGGCCTTTCGACCTACGCTCGGGGGCTCAGCCTTTCGATCCACGCTCGGGGACTTCGCCCACGCTCGGGGGCTCAGCCTTTCGACCCACGCTTGGGGGCTTCGACCCACGCTCGGGGGCTTCGCCTACGCTCGGGGGCTTCGCCTTTCGACCCACGCTCGGGGGCTTCGCCTACGCTCGGGGGCTTGGCCTTTCGACCCACGCTCGGGGGCTGCGCTCTCTCGACCTACGTTCGAGGGCCGCGTTCTTTCGACCTACGTTTGGGGACTTTTCGCCCTCCTGACCTACGCTCGAGATCTCCGCCTTTTTGCCACAGACGAATACGACACATGTACACAATACATACACAGAGTGAAGGTACAGACACAGCCACAGGGCTAGTTCATGGTGCCGCGGCACCCTGGTTCGCTCTCTGCCGATCACTTTCGACAACAATCTGTCGAGCGATACAGTCGTCGGTGCCTCTACAAGCAGCGTAGTGGTGCTCCATATTATAGCGACCACTGGGCGACGGAGGAAGCGTCTTCAGAAGCTCCAGGTCAATCTCAGGGTAGTGAGCACGCACGAAAGCAAGTGCGACCACAGCCCCGCAGCGCAAGTGCTCCTGGACAAAGGAATACACAGCATTCCCATTTTCGAACCGATCGAGTAGCGCCGGCAGACCTTCGGGCTGATTGTTCAAAGGGAACATCACCTGATGCACCAGCGCGAGGGCACTTCGGCTCGTCTCAGACAGCACACCAGCTTGAGCAATCCTATCTTGAAGAAGCGTCAGCTTCATTGCCTTCGACCGATCAGCCCAGAAGTTGTCAGCAACAGAGTTGGCATGTGTCTGAGCAGCAACAAGATGCGCGTTCACGTGCCGAGCTTTGGCTGCACTATCGAGGCACACATCTGCGAAAAGGGACCGAAGATCAAATCTTGAACACCCAAGTCACAATACACAGCGAAAGAGGTCTAGAGACTCACACTTCAGAGATTTTCCAAGATTCTCGATCTCGTCGAGAAGAAATTTCTCGCAGTCCGCAGCATGCGACGCCTTCGACAGTGCGACGTCGACCTTGGCAGTAACCACCTTCAGTTGACGCTACGTATTTTGGAGTTGGTCGCGCAACGATCGAATTAGCGACAATTCGCCTGAGGAAGGAGTTCTTCGCTCAACGGCACCAGAAGTACTGCTAACCGTTTCGTACGAAACAGGCCAAGCACCAGAAATCAGCGAAGGATCCTGCACGAGGAGTCGAGCATCACATACAAGCATTCGGCGGCCAAATGTCAAGCAGATTAACATAACGAAAGAGCAAGTTTTACACCAGAAAGAAGTTCTAGTCAGGATCACAGCCCTCGGCGTGAGACCACAGAAGCTAATTACAAGCGGGCGTCAGGAGCACTACTCGCACTACGCTGAACTACCAGCCTTCCTGGACGGTGCGCCGGATGCGCCACGCTTTCGAGCCCTCGCTGCCGCACGCTTCTCATTCCTCTCGGCCAGAAAGCTCGTCATTCGGGCAGCCAGGTCACGAGCGCGGACAACATAACTCTTGGCAGACTTGTCGCGTCCATCCTTGTCTTTCGGGTACGTGCTCGTGACCTTATCAGCATCAAACTCCACATCGTGCATCATCATCATGGAGAAGACAGACTCGGAGCCGATAGTTACCTGTCGGCGAACCGCGGCAAATAACGGGTCTTCGCCGTCTGCCTTCACCGCCAGAGCGTCGAGGATTCCTGCCATGGTGTCGCTGATCGAGTCGGGTACAGATGTATCCCGAACACGAACAAGCGTCGAGCGCACCCGCGCTAGGAGGTTGACAACTTCTCGACTCAGGCGTTCGGCAAGGCCGACACTGGATTCGATCCCAGCGGGCCCCTTCATGGCTCCGGCGTCCAATTCGGCAGCAGCTACAAGAAAGAACAAACCACCAGGTCAACAATAGAACTGTTCGGCACGAAAATTAATCCAAGCAAAGTTTGAGAACTCACCACGCAAGGATTCAAGCGAAGATTGCAGGCGCTGGTGTAGATCTCCTTCTCTCGTTTCGGCGTCCAGGCGGCTTTTCTTCGCACGCTCCTGAGTTTCGGACGATTCGACCTTCAGTCGGGCAATTTCGTCATTCAGCTCAGTGACCTTAGCCTTCAAACCCGAATTTTCAGTGGCAAGATTGTCCAGCTGAGATTTCAGGGAAGTCTTGTCAGCAGCAGCCTGGGCTCCAATCCCTAACCATTAAAAGGATGTCATTAGAAAGAGAAGCGGGATAGCATACAGAGCAAAATTCTACAAGTAAGGTGGCAGTACTCACGCCGAGTCTCGTCGAGCTGCTTGGACAGCTTTCAGTTTTCTTCTTCTAAGGCGAAGAAGCTTCTACAAACCTTCGACAGGTCCCTAACAACAGGCTAAAGAAGGGAAAGCAAAAGATTAACCTCAGAGTTATGGTTTGGAGGGCAAGCCCAAATGTAAACACTTGAACTTACCCTCGGGGGCTACTAATGGTCAAACACATGCAAGTTGGGAATTTTCGGACTTACATGGTTGTTGGGACCGGAAGGCCCGCCAGACGAGGAGACAAGGACGAACTCTGGTTCCGTCTCCTTTTTCTTGGAAGAGGTCGAAGGCTTCAGGAGAGCAGCTTCGGGGCCGGAGACGTCGGCAACCTTCTCCTGTGAGTTGGCGGTCTGTTCGAGGGCGTCATCATGGGGTCGGACCTGGTATTGGTCCTGATCCCCCGAACAGGTCGACGTCTCCTCGGTGGAAGATCTAAAGCAAGTATCGATGTTAAAACCAGACAGCTAATTCGAAACAAGACTGCTAGGTGTACGAGCTCAGCAAGGAAAACTTACGACGCGTCGATCCCGAACTTCGGAAGGACCTTCTTTTCTGTTCGAGGGGGAGGTCGGCGGCTCAAAGGCGAGGCGGGGATCGCGCTGTTGCCGTCATCACCCGAAGTAAAATGGGTGTCGTCGAGGTCTTCCAAATCTTCGACAACGTCCGCAATTCGTTGTCTCTTCGGGGCCCTCGGTGGCGATGGAGCGGCGGAGGTCGATCCTTCCGGCACTTCGGCAAAGTCACGCCCCGGATATTCGCCCATCTCGGGCTGGGGCGGATAGCTTCGAGCTATGTCAATCATCTGCACAGGGATGTGAACTGCATTCGACACTGGTCGATTCGGCTAAGGAATAAGGAAGGCATTCGATTAAGATTAAGATCATACCTCGGTGCGGGGAAAGGCCTTGCTGAAGGCTACTGCGCCGAAGATTTTCGGCACGGGATCCTTCTTCTTGATGTTTGTGACGGTGCGTACGCACTCGTCGATCTCGGCCTCGTGCAGCTCGTCCTGAGAGATGCGGGTCGAATCCCGGCGATCGCTGTAATCCCACATGCAGTGGGCTCGAGCAGCGAGCGGCTGGATTCGACGCTCGATGAAGGTTCAGATGAGCTGGATTCCCGAAAGTTCCTTCTTCGGAGTAGCTCGGAGCTGCTGGATCTTCTCCATTAGCGGCTCTGTAATCTTCAGCTCCTCGTCCGAAAGTTCGTGTCTCCAAGATATGCGAGGTCGAAGAACGCCGGTGGGATGGAATTCCTCGAGTCCGAAGTTTTCGCCATCGGAGGATTTGTCCTTGGCGTAGTACCACTTTGTCCTCCACCCGGGATTTTTTTCGGGCGTTTGGAGGTTGAAATATTCGACGTCTGGGCGCACTTGAACACCAAAACCGCCGGTCTGATATGGGAGAGGATGCCGAATAACGAAGATTCGGCACCACAGCGCCCAGTGGGGTTCGATCCCCAGGATGCACTCGCAGAGCGTGATAAAGCACGCAATGTGAAGGATGGAATTGGGATTCAGGTCATGGAGCTGAATCCCGTAAGCAAAAAGAAGACCGCGGAGGAAAGGATGCGGGGGAAAAGACAAATCCCGCAGCAAGAAGGCGATGAAGATTACCCGGAATCCAGGAGGAGGCCGGGAACGATCTCCGGGCCGGCGGCGAGCGATTCCGCCGGCGCATTCTTCAGGAGGCCCATCTTCTCGGCCTGGGACAACTCCTTGTTCCCGACCTTGGTCTGGACCCAGCGGCCAACGGCGGATCCGTCGGCGTCGGCCGTCTTGGCCTTCTTGGCAGCGGCGCCGGCGGCGGTGGAGCTCCTCTTGCCCATGATCTCAGGGTGCAGCAAGGTTTGCAGAAATGGAGCTGAGGGAGTAGAGCTGCAGGAGCAATGCGCGAGGAAGAAGACGGTGGCGGCGGAGTGGGACGGATTGTTTACCCTACCGCCGTTATTTATTCCACTTCTGGAAATCTACGTCAGATCTCAGCCGTCCACGACGAAGTGGAAACGACCGAGTTGATCCGGCCGCCCACGTGTCAGCGCGCGGCTGCCGCGGCGTCCACTACGCACGGTAATCAAGGAGACCGTGCCGGTTAATTCTCACCCACGCGCGGGACGTGCGGTCAAACTCTGTCAACGGCCGGGACGTGCGGCCGGAGGGCCCACCATACGCCTAGTCCTGGCAGGGTCAGGCTATTCCTGCAGAAGATGATGTGACAACTCGACGAAGCATATCGTCAGCGATGACGCGTTTCTTTGGGTAGGTTGATTCTTTTCGGCTCAAAGGGCAAAGATTGGCGAAAGTTCTTTCGAGCCTCAAAGGTATGTACTCCTTGCACTCAGATGGCCTCTCGGCTGGGTTTCCTTCAAGGTCTTTTGTGCCCCTCTCTTTTGTGCCATCCGAATATACGCAGAATTTTTTGACGACTCTGTCTTTCGCTGAACATTTGCTCCTTCGAGGGAATTTTTAATCGAAATTGTATTCGGTCCCTCGAATTATCTCTTTCGGGCCAGCAGCGCCTTCAAGATATTCGAGGCAGGGCTTCGGTCCCTCGAATTATCTCTTTCGGGCCAGCAGCGCCTTCAAGATATTCGAGGCAGGGCTTCGGTCCCTCGAATTATCTCTTTCGGGCCAGCAGCGCCTTCAAGATATTCGAGGCAGGGCTTCGGTCCCTCGAATTATCTCTTTCGGGCCAGCAGCGCCTTCAAGATATTCGAGGCAGGGCTACGGTCCCTCGAATTATCTCTTTCGGGCCAGCAGCGCCTTCAAAATATTCGAGGCAGGGCTTCGGTCCCTCGAATTATCTCTTTCGGGCCAGCAGCGCCTCCAAGATATTCGAGACAGGGCTTCGGTCCCTCGAATTATCTCTTTCGGGCCGGCAGCGCCTCCAAGATATTCGAGGCAGGGCTTCGGTCCCTCGAATTGTTTCTTTCGGGCCAACGGCGCCTTCAAGATACTCGAGGCCGGGCTTCGGACCTTCGAATTGCCTTTTCGGCCCAGTGATGACTTCAAAGAATTCGAGCTCGAATTGTAAACCTTCGAATCATCATTTTGAACCTTTCTTCCGAGCTATCAACGCTCCTCAATCAACATGCCCGAATCTTGGTGGCAATATACCAGTTCGGATGCCGTATGTCAAATACGAAGGTAAGTCCACGGTTTGCAACACCGGATGGCCCGGTATTCGTATCATGCGCGCTCTGCCGGAAATTTTCCATACCTACGGTATGAAGTTTGCACCGATGGACGCATCGGGTGCCTCACAAATGAACTGGGCTTCGACCTGGTAAGTCCAACACGGCTCAGGTCGGGGTAGCGCCAGCCCACGCGGGTTCGAGTCGGGGGACTCGAATCCGAGTAAGCTAACCGAATGTCTTTGCGGCTATGCAATTAACTGAGACCCGGCGTGAGTCTCAGGCTGGTTATGCGCATCCCTCTGCAAACCCGACTTAGCACTTTCCAGGCTCTGCTTGAGCGTAGCTGGAAAATTTCATATCTAATAAGTGAATCACTCGAATGCTCTTTATTTTTGCGATTTACAGACCAGGTACGCATATCGGGTGCGGCTAAGAAGATTTTCGGGTGGAGTCCCTGCCATAGTCTTCGGCTATCCCAGGCACTTGGGGGCTACTGACGAAGGAATGACAAACGGGCCCCCGATATTCGCCTACCTGGTTTTCGGTTCAGGAAAGGTCTCTCTCCGAAGGTTTTTGAGGCCCATCAAGGCAGCGGTTTGGCGCGGCCCAGGGATGTAACTTGGCGCACAAGATAGAGACTCGAAGGAGGAGACTTAGTCGAATAGGACTTGGTTAGGGTTTGTTCTAGCTGATCCGACCTGTAATCAACTTGGAGAGCAATCCTGAGACCCAGCCTTCGCATATAAAAGGCTGGGAGGGAGACCTCTAAAGGCTAGACACTCTTTCCACCCACCTCACGCCGGAGCGCTCGACAGCTTAGAGCTCTCTGTTTAGGCTAGATCCAATCTACGCCGCCATTGTAACACCATCATCGCCACACCTTCGTCAATACAAAGTCAGACAAGCAGGACGTAGGCCTTTTACCTTTCGAGGGGGCTGAACCTGGGTAAAACCTGTGTTCCTTTGCTTTCGTCTGATCGCCGTCGAGTTCGCCAGGTCCCCAATACGCTTCCTAGATCGAAAGCCCTTCGACATGGGCATTGCCGGGGATGAACCTCGTCAATTGCCTTTTCCCACATCTATACCGGCGCCTAGGAGCTTCAGTAAGACCTTCCAAGTGTGATTTGTCCTTTTCCTACACATTCAATAACAAGATAATCAGTAGATACCATTCTTACTAGGACTTTTGTATAAACTCCTTCATCTATTCCAACGGGAAATATAGTGGCATTATTTGTAAGAGAAATTTCTTCTCCCCCCTCAGAAAGTTTCCAAAGACCCAAAGATTCATAAACATCCTTTGGCATAAGACAAAATTCAGACATAATATCACAACGAGCATGAAAAGTTTCACCATTAATGGTGAGTTTTACCATTGGGTACCAACTCAAAGGCTCAGAATTTGTTGGCACATAATCAAAATGCTGACGCAAAGTACTATAGCAAGAATTCAAACTAGCAGTGTGAGTCTCAAGAGTATTAAGTCTATTAAAAATGCTCACAAGAGAGGAATCAAAATTAGTTGGCATGCTATAAATTGTAATCAACTTTTTTTATAATATTGAAAGCTTGATCTCCATCACAATGAAGGAAATCTCCTTCTGTAGTAGCATCCAAAGCATATCTATAACGAAGAGCAAGTCCAAAGTAAAAGCAACTAAGAAGCAAACTCAAAGCCATTTTCGGTTCAGTTTTTCCATGCCAATCATAAATTCTAGACCAAGCTTCCTTGAAACTTTCCTCACTCTTTTGCTTGAAAGTGAAAATCATATCCTCGGGCGACATAGTAGTAGCAACTAAACTAGACATAATAAACAACTATAAAGGAAACTAATTTTTTTGTGTTTTTGATAAAATGATGCAAGTAAAAATAAAGTAAAGTAAAAGCAAAACTTAAAACAAAGTAAAGGATGTGCGTGCGAAACTCCCCTTGCAGAAGTCTTCTTTTTCCTCCCCGGCAACGGCGCTAGAAAACTTGATTGCGTTTGATAGTGCCAAGTTGACGGGGGAACGTGTATTTGATGTAGGACCTTCTTTTTTTTAGATCAATCCCCGGCAACGGCGCCAGAAAACTTGTTGATGGCGAGGTGATGAATAGTGCCAGAGAACTTGTTGGCGTGTAGTTGATGAAGTAAATGACCGGCCAGTTGGGAACCCCAAGAGAATGTTTGATAAATATAGCAGCAAGTTTTCCCTCAGTACGAAACCAAGGTATGTCAATCCAGTAGGAAAAAGCCAATACTCCAGAAGGTGATGCTTGCTAGCTTCGCGACAGCTCCGGACAATTTATAGGGCACCTCGTCCAGTGCTTTGCTTTGCCAGCTGCAACGCAGAACCTGCACACAACACAACCAAATACTTTGCTCCCAACCTAGTGGCAACAATACATCTACAACCTTAGAGGTTTCTGTCACTCCCCCAGATTAAATAGAGGCATGAACCCAACTATCGAGCATAAATACCCCCTCTTGGAGTCACTAGTATCTACTCGGCTAAGATAGCTACTAACAATGAAGAGCATGCAAGATTAGAAACAACATAGAGATAACATAAGATAATATTCAGCACATCAACTCAATCATAACACCAATATTCATCGGATCCCAACAAACACAACATGTAGAATTACATAACGGTGATCTCGATCATGTAAGGCAGCTCACGAGATCTAAACATGAAGCACATGGTGGAGAAGACAACCATCTAGCTACTGCTATGGACCCATAGTCCAAGGTAGACTACTCACTCATCTCACCGGAGGCAAGCATGGCGATGAAGAAGACCTCCGGTGGCAATTCCCCTCTCCGGCAGGGTGCCGGGAAGAGCTTCTAGACCCTCCTGATCTCGGGTCGATGACGGCGGCGGATCGCGATATGTTTCTGGAAAAGTGATCGGGTCTTTAGGTTTTTCCCATCGGGGGGTCTTTATAGGCGAAGGAGCGGTGCCAGAGGTGGACCAGGGGGCTCTCACCATAGGTGGGCGCGGGCCAGGGGCAGGCCGCGCCCCCTGGTGGTGTGGCCGCCCTGTGGCCCCTCTCCGTCTCCTCTTCGGTTCTCTGAAAGCTTCGGTAAATTTCTGGATGTTCGGCTTTTGTTTCGTCCAATTCCGAGAATATTTCATGTGCAACTTTTCTGAAACACAAAAACAGCAGAAAACAGGGAACTGGCACTGTGGCATCTCGTTAATAGGTTAGTTCCGGAAAATGCATAAAAATACCACGAAGTGTAACGAAACACTAAGTAAATGGTGTAAAAACAAGCATGGAGCATCAAAAATTATAGATACGTTTGAGACGTATCATTGACTTTGTCGCCATGATATTCGAGTCCGTCAGCAAGACGTTCAGCTCCGTCGCCATGATCTTCGACTTTGTCGCCATGTTCTTTGAGTCCATCATCAAGAAATTCGCCCCCGCCGTCGTCAAGAAATTTGACTGTACCGTCATCAAGAAATTCGACTCCGCCGTCATCAAGAAATTCGACCCCGCCGTCGTCAAGAAATTTGACCCCGCCGTCGTCAAGAAATTCGATACCTCCGTCGTCAAAACATTCAACACCCCCATCGTCAAGAAATTCGACCCCACCATCATAAAAAAATTCGACCTCGTTGTCAACAAGACCTTTGACTCCCGCGCCAAGGAATTTCGACTTCCGCGTCAAGATTCTTTGACTCCCGGCAAGCCGATGGCTTTCGAGTGCTACGTTCTTTGGCAAGCCGATGGCTTTCGAGCACTGCGTTCTTCGACTCCTGGCGAGCCGATGTCTTTCGAAGGCTACTTCCTTCGACTCTTGTGGAGTCGATGAATTCGTCGAGTGCCCCAACACACTTTGACCCCCTCGGAGGCAACGCTTCATCGACCTTTCTGATAGGTAAAATAGCCTGATGCTGAACTGCAATAACTTTTGCCAGGAAAGTCCGAACGACATGAGACCACCGCCATTGGAAATACAACGACGAGAGCTACCCCACAAAAAATATTAGGGGTCACCCTGGGAAAAATATCAAAGCTAAGTTTTCCTCAACTATGACTGGACTACTTTCAATACTTTCTATATGCTTTTGGTACTTTTAGCACCCGATGCTCGGGGGCTTTGCTTTTACATTATACATGTATCAATTTACCTAACGATCGTCGAGTACGAGGTACCTACCTCGTCGACTGCAGGGGCCAAGTTCATCACAGACACATTCCGATGCCGTGCACCAGACACGAAATTAAGTCCACAGTTTACAACACTGTTGGCCCGTCAACGCAGCTATACGCGCTCTGCTGAGACAATTTCCATACTTACGGACGCATCAAGTCCACAATTGACAACACTGTTGGCCCGGCAACGCAGCTATACGCGCTCTGCTTAGTCAATTTCCGTACATACGGACGCATTAACTCCACAGTTTACAACACTGTTGGCCCACCAACGCAGCTATACGCGCTCTGCTGAGATAATTTCCGTACATACGGACGCATTGCGTATCCTGACGGATGCGTTAGGTACCACGCCTTTACCCAACACACTTCGGGGTCTCGCTATTTCCACTCATACATTCGCCCAGCGCTAGCAACACGCTCGGGGGCTGCGCCTCGCATTGGCATTTATTTGCCCGGTGTTGGCAACACGTTCGGGGGCTACGCCTCGCATTGGCATTCTTATATTTGCTCGACGTTGGCAACACGCTCGGGGGCTATGTCTCGCATTGGCATTCTTATATTCGCCCGACGTTGGCAACACGCTCGGGGGGCTACGCCTCGCATTGGCATTTATTTCCCCGGTGTTGGCAACACGCTCGGGGGCTGCGTCTCGCTCTGGCATTCGTATATTCACCTGACGTTGGCAACACGCTCAGGGGCTACGCCTTCCAACCCGATGCTAGCAACATGCTCGGGGGCTACGCTTACATGCTAACCTTAGCATTCACTCTTTTTTGTACCCGGTGTTAGCAACACGCTCGAGGGCTACGCCTTATGCTGTTAACCTTCAACAATCTTCAACGTTCCCGACTGCACTCCATCTGCTATGTCGACTCTGGTCCGCGGTATTCGACACCTTCCGGCTTGACACCGATGACTTTACGCTATGTTGACTCTGGTCCGCAGCACCGATACCTTTCGACTGCACCCCATCTGCTACGTCAACTCCGGCTCGACATATTCCGGCTTGACACCGATGACCTTACGCCACGTTGACTCCGGTCCGCTGCGTTGACTCTGCTCCGCAGCATCGACACCTTTTGGCTTGACGCCGATGAATTTATGTCGCGTCGGCTCCTGTCAGCCACATGTCAGCAACACCAACCTCTTTGGCTACAACGACTAAATACTTGGGGGATCGACAACAACATCGCCCCTAATGATCTGGGGAACAGCAAGCGTTTGACTCCATCATCACAGCGATTCAGCCAATGTGCGACTCCACCGCCGCGACGACTCCACTGCCATGTCAACTTCATTTTGTGTTCTGCCACATGTCATGCAAGACTACGACTTCAAGGCAAGATTTGAGTCTCTACCCGACTCTACGACTTGACTAGACACTCAAGGGTACAAACGAGGACACGACCCATCGGGTCCTCATGTTTAGCATACCCGGTATCAACCAAAGTGGAAGCCCACTCGAAGAATACATGAAGCCCGCAAGGCCCAACATGCCAACTTGGAGTAGAAGGCAAGAAACCCCTTGTAAACCCTAACTGGCTGCATATATAAAGTCACCAGGGGCACCCCCTAGGCAGACTAGCTTACAACAAATTAGACATACACAAATCCGCATCAACTCCGCCTACGGCGGCTCCCTGTAAACACCATGTGAAATTATACTAGATTGCTAGCAGGATGTAGCGATCCTCCACCGAGGGGACGTGAACCTGGGTAAACCTTCGTGTGCCCCTGTCGCTTCTGCGACCGCCGTTGAGTTCGCCGGATCTCATATACGCTCCATTAATCGAAAGCCCTAAAGCATGGGCATTGCCGGGGTCAAACCTCGTCACCAAGTGATACTGGAATCCGACTGCCAGGTTCTCGTCTCAGCGCTTCAATCCACATCGCATGACCTCTCGGAGATAGGTGTGCTGCTGAAGGAATCTCGTAGCAGATGCATCCAGTCCTTCGAGTCTTTTGTGTTTACACACTGTCGTCGAGATTGTAATAGGGTGGCACATGCTTTAGCCTAGTTTGGCTTCAGAGCCGATTCTGAGTGTGTTGGTTGGGCCCATAAGGCACCTCCATTTGTATCTGACTTAGTTGCCAGCGATATGGTTGAGCACCGTGTTTAAATGGACTCCCCATTTAGTTTAAAAAAAGGACACACACTCTCTCCTGAAGACACTTGGAGCATTGATTTCTAGATGTATAGTCCCTCCGATCCATATTATCTTTCATAAATACAAATGTATCTAGTATTAAAATATGACTAGATACATCCATATTTTTGAAAGGTATATGGGTCGGAGGGAGTACTAAAATTAGGTCGTTTACACATGTATGAGTTTCTTCTGTACGTCTCTTAAAAATAAATAATATTGTAATATTGTTTAGGAGCCCCACTATTTGATTTCCTGGGTGCAGAGTAGCTTATTCTATATCCACCCCTATCTTTCCAACCGTAAATGATTTTTTTGTCACATAAATTTTAAATTATTTCATAAATTGAGCTGAACATAAAAAATATATAAATAACGTAAAAAAATTGTTTACGTGACAATACAAATAATAAGATATAAAATACGTATTTTTATGTTATTTTATATTGTAATGACTACTATGTTTTTTATGTTACTATTATTTTTGTTGTGAGTTAACATGGACATAATTATTAGTATACAAACATAAATTTATGAATTATAACAACATAAAATTAAGTTGGGTGTAAAATAACTATTTTGCATCCTAAGAGTTAAATGGTGTTTCTATATTGTTTAGTATACATTTAGCCTAATTTTCCTCAACTCCATGTTTCCGTCCCAAAGTCGAGTAGTTGCCTTTTATACTCGGTTTGGTGGGTTTCTAATAGACTAGCTAAATGCCCATGCGTTGCTATGGGCTTCTAATTTTTTGATTGTTCATTTAAAATAATATATATAAATTTTACACTTATAAAAAGAGATATCCCTATGTTATTACGAAAACAATAAGATTGTTCTTTTCTTACATTATAATTCGATGAAAATTCATTGTTTGACACCATGTATAGAAAGCAACAACTCGACAAGTTTCCTTTATAGCTACACGTAGTAAAAAATGCACACATTCAAGTATGAACTGAAATATTATTTTATTTTGTGACGACACTCACTCAATCGCCCAAACACACAATGGGTCCCTTACTCCAAGTAATGTCTTCTGTCTTTGACCATGGAAGAAAATGAAATCTAAAACTTCACTTTGGATATATGCACTCCGGAATAAAATCATAAATTGCTAGGTGCATTAGGTTTTTTTAGTTTTAATCTCACATAGAACATATGCTCGACAATATGAACATCACGAGTTTGAGTAAAAATGAATGATCAACAAGATCGGTATAAAGTCTATCATGTTTGTGGTCTCTTTTGTTTCTAAATCACTGCTATATTTGGCAAAAGAGGAATTGTATTTTCAATTTCTTCAGCGGCAACCAATATATGTCACTATTCTATAAGAAATGTTCATTGAGAATTATTCTTACAGAAGCTGTCTTCTTTTCTTGATTGTTCTACGAGTGGGGAAATTGATTCTTGATTGTTCTCTGACTGAAAAACCAATTGGCAAATTGAATTGTATATCGAGTGGCACACTTGGAGTTTATACAGATATTATAAAATATTTCCTTGAGAATTCTTCTGATAGAAGTTACTGTCTTCTTTTCTTGATGTGCTCTGACTGACTGACTGACTGACTGACTGACCGGTAAAACTGAATGTGGTGAAGTGTACATCCAGTGACACAGTCCGATGCTATACACAATATTTTTTCCCAATTCGTCTTTGCCAATCTGTATAATGGACCTGAACGTCAGTTTGTCCTTTGTGTTCTGGTGCCTCCAGCCATCGATCTCCATATCCTTCACTACTACTGTATATGTATATATCTAATCTAAGCAAGAATGCCAACTGAAGGTGTGTGCGTCTTCTTCCTCTCCTCTTCTCCCAAATGCCGCTCACCTCCTCCAAGTCCCTAAGGAGCATCAAGCTCCCTAGAATTGAAGTCATGTGGTTGATCGGCGAGAGGTCATACGTATGGTCCTACCAGTCTGTGGGATGTGGCGTAGCGGTGTGCATGGTGGGTGCACGTGGTCAGTTCGCTCAAGGTTGGTCTTTTCCGTGTCTTTGTTGCTGCAGCGGCAGATTTGGTGCTCTGGCTTGGTCCTCGCTGCTGATCCGTCCGTTTTTGTCCTCGCTGCTTATCCGGCCTCTTCGCTGTTGCTCCGTTGCCTTACCGCGGCCGGCGCGCTAGCTTGGCCGTCGCGTGGGGATCTTCCTATTCCTCGCTCCGTTGGTGCCACTCGCTGCTGTGCCTCCTGGGCATTCTTGCTGCGGCCTCTGGTTCGGCTTCTTGCTTTTCCCCCCCAAAAATGATGCAGAGTAGTCTTACGGATGGCGACCTAGGTTGTTTTTGGGGGCGATTGTGGGCTGTGTTTTTTCTTCTCCTGGTCTGTTCGCCTTCTCGCCATGGTTGTTTTTGTTCAGGGTTGCTACACTTGTGTGGCGGTGCTGATTAGGGGATTCATCCATGCGCTAGGTGAGTAGGTGTTCTGCTGGGTGGGAGGCTAGCAATATGGTCGCTCTGGGGCTCAATTTGGAAGAATTCTACGTGCGGACATGGTTCCCGTAATTTTTTTTGTATGGATTTGGGGACGATTTGGAAAGAATTGGGAAAGGACTTGCAGCTGTGTGGATTGGCTGTGTTCTTCAGCTTCGGCGGGTGGATTTGATTAGGTTGTGTGTGCTCGGCTTCGTCTATTGGATGTGATTTGTTTGGATTCCTTTGGGGATTGGACAGATTCTACTGAATTTTGTTGTTCGTGTGCTGCCAGGCATCTGTTCTGCTGACCTCTGCTGTTATCTCTAGATTTCCCGGTTCTGTGCTTGTTGTATTTGTTCAATCCCGACATCCTCTGGACTTTGGACTGCAGCGTTGTGGCCTCAGTCTGCATCCATTTGTCAGTGTACTATTTTAGATCAGGTCGAGAGCCTCTCACAAGGATGTTGATTTGATAGTGTCATCAGCTGCATCCATCTACGGTATCACTTAGACGATAAAATTGTATGCATGAGTTAGTTCAGCACGATCCGGTGAGTCATTTACACACCACTCCTGATGCTTGATTTCCTCTCATCTTGGTGCCGTGTAGATTATAGTTAGCAATGAATTCTACTGTGGTACATGTGTAAAACCGTAGGTTTTATTAGATTCGAATTCAAAGTAACAAATATTGGTATGTCTATAATATTAACATAAGGATGTCATCTGGTAGATTCGACATATTTATGTAATCTTATTTGCACATTTCAAAAATGATAATCTTATTTGCACAATATTAGAACAATAACATGCTAATATATCTGAAAGAAATACTGATGTGGTATTGTATATCCACCATTCTAATGTATGGTTCTTTCAGGTTCACAGAAGTCAGATGTTTACTTGGACCAATTTGCACGTGTAGGTATGCCATATGCGGAGGATGAATTGAAAAATTACCAGTTCAAGCTCCAATTTGATCAGTTGTGGTCAGCTTTTCTCTCGCTATATACACGCATTGTCCTAGCACTTTATTTCTAAGACTATAGTTGCGTGTTAAACTTTGGACTATACATTGGCTATGGTTCCTCTATTCTTCATTTGATTGAGCCCTCTAGGCGGTATGTTGTTTTGGGGGGCATTGGGGATGAGTTAGCAGGCGGTGCGGTTTGTCGTATTTTCTAGGGATTACTCGATGTTTTTGCTCTTTTTAGCTTGGTCCAGCGTGGAAGCCCCTGCCTGAATTTGCATTAAATAAAGTTAGGCACAAATGCTCATAAAGTTCAGACGTCACAATGTTGATAGGATTAATTCACCACTGGAGAACCAAATAATAACAGAGCTTCAACTCCATCATCCAGAAAGGAGCTTTCAGGTAAATGATGGACATTACATTGCACTACCATTGTAGCATTAAGCGTACATGACAATTCAAATGATATGTTGTGTACAAGTTTTACGGTGATTGACATTTTTAATAACCATCCATTCACTCTGATCCGATGGCTGTAAAATAGACGGAACTAAACAGACGGAACCCAACGGTACCACGGTACCGTTATATTGTGGGGCCGGTACTAAAATAATGTGGGACCAATACCTCTAATTTATTTAACGAAAATTATAAAAAGCAAACGCTCTTTTGAGCAGCCAAATCACGATCAGCCCAGCGACCGCGATGGCCTTGCTGCCGAGGAAGGGAACAAGAAGGTTGTGGTCCTGCACTCGTGGTGGTTCGGGCCGGCGGACGGCATGGCCGAGAGCGTTGCACGAGCAAGCGACGCTAGACAGTCAAGCATGTTGGGGCTGCCGGAGGGCAGCCCCTCTTCACCCTCACTCTCTCGCTCGATGAAAGGTAGAAGAAAAAAGATGAACACACAGAGCTAGAGTTTTTTGTGGCGACAAACGCCTCTTTTCCTTCAGCTCAAACTGAATGCCACTCAACAAACTACGGTTTACAGTCAGCTTTATAGCTCAAGGCAACGCAGCTCCCACGCAACCCACTCAGCTATCAATCCGCGCACGAACGCCCTGGCCATCGGCTCCACCTCGATCGTGAGCCCGTTCTGCTCATCCGCGAGACGCGGTCACCGTCTTGACCTCTAGGTGTGCACGCGCATGCCGTCTCCATCCCCAGCTACAAACTGACTATAAACACGTCCGCACTGCGTCGGACCCGACCTAAAACCTAGACGCGCGCACACACACGCTGGACACACCCGCCATGGCCACAGACACGAACTCCAATGCGCAGACGTCGATTGACACCACGGCGTGGCTTATTCCTAACAATCTCCTCCTTAAGACACGACCTCTCCGTCCATCCTGACGTACAGGACACCAGCTCCTTGTATTCTCTAGTGCCGCTGCTCCTAGCTCGCTGTCGCCGCCACTCTCTCCCTTCTCTGCCCCTCTCCGACCGGCGCCTCCACTCCCTGGTACCTCTCCCAACGACTGGATGTGCAATCCCACAGAGCTCCGGTGAGCAGGGGGAACTCCAGGTCGTGCCGGAGGCCGGGTGTGCATGGCTGCGCTCTCCCTTGGCCTACCCTCGCACGGGAAATGGATTCGTCGCCACTCCCTCTCCCTGCCACGGGGTCGCTGGCCTCCCCCTCCCCCATCAGCGATGCCGACTGAGCTTGATTCCGGTGTAGTTGGATCCGTCCGGGAGGCACGCTTTTGAGCTCGCCGGGGCTATTCAGGCCACTCACGTAGCTCCCCGTCCGAATCTCACGATGATGCTTCCCCTGCTGCCCCCGTCCCCTCCTATGGTGAGCTCCCCCAATTTCCCAAACCCTTTGGCGTCTAGCGATCTCGGCTTTATCCGAAGGTAGATTTGCATCTGTTGAGGCTTTTCGATTTGCTTAGTAGTGCGTGATCTTGTAGCGGAAATCTTGGCGAGTGCGAGATGAACTGCAGCTGCTCCCGCCAGTGCATTGTGAAATAGGTTAGTGGTCCTTTGGTGATAAGAATTATCTCCCGAGTGTCTAGATAGTGCCCAGAGATTCTTGAAGTGAGATGGGGTTTCTATTCCTTCTTTGTATTGGTCGTTTCCCTTTTTGTATTGTTGTATAATGCAACATGACTGCATGCTTATGATCCCTAATTCCTAATCCTAAGCACGGTTGTGTTCATGTTATGCCCTTATAAAGTGACTTCTGCTGGCAGTTTCGAGTATTGCATCCATCTAGCCATTGCAGCAGCCAATTTGTGCACAAATTTGTTACTGCTATGCTGTATGTAACTTAACTTTCGTAGAGGAGAACCTAGCATTTCATATTCTCTGTTGTAGAGGCTACTCCAAAATTGTTATGTTGAAGTCGAGCCCTAGCCTTGTGACCCCAAGTGGTATAGCCTCAAATATATGCAAGAAAATGCATACTTTTATTCTCATTTACTTTACTTTACTTTACTTCCCTTACACATATGCTTTTTGTTCTCGTTTACTTCTTACAACAGTAAACTTTTTTGTAATCTGACCGACATGTAGGCGCTCTAACCAGAATACACAGATTTTTCATGCTCATGAGGTTGGGTGTATGCTTTGTGAGGGCGTAAAGCAACTATATCTGAATGAGAAGGTGATATCTCTGGGACAACTGCAACCATGTAATTTTTTATGCCATTTTAGTGATATTTGCAAGGATTAGAGCTTGATGTGACTTTTTTTGCAAATCACAACGAACAAATATATTTGAACATTTTAAAAATGCATATGTCATCAAGCTACACCAAGTCACAAGACTTGCACCTCCACAACCGGTGAGAAACCACAATTTGTGCTCAGTGCCCTTCATTGATCATGTGATTGTACCACAATTAGTGATATGACATTTTCATCTCAAAATCTAGTTATCACTTTACATGTGTAGAGTTTTCCAATCACACATCCAAATTTCTCATCGAAATTACATGTGCAGATGAGGTGTTTGCAGAAGAACAAGTACTGAAGTTATCAACAAAATATGTCATGTGTGCTTGGTCAGGCTCAAACTAAGTAATCAGATCATCTCATCTGCTCTTGGTCGGGTGCAACAGCCAGGCTCCTAGAGCCAGTGTAGGACGTGGCACACGAAAAAGGTTGGCCTTGAGCCATCAATGGACAAATGCTGTGAGAAGGAGTGATTCAAAGGTATTCCTATTGTTACTGGTACTTAAAACAATAACTTCATTAACATTTATGCCCACTGAAGATTATATATGTATTCCTGCTGTTGCAGGTATAAAGGCACCACGACATCTACAATGTAGACGAGATGACAAGCTTCAAAAAAAGTGAGAACTGAAGTAATAAATCTCTTAATTCTTGTTTTTCTTGTTTACGAATCGTAGATGGTTTTCGCTTTTTTAGTGAAATCCACCTGAACACATGCTACAGTTATATAGCTACTATACTCCCGATGATTTCAACTTTCAGTTTAGTCATTTCGATGGAAATATCCACGTGTATATTTTTGCATAGACCTGCTCACTTCAAAATCAATTCTGAATAGGTTGCCTTTATTATATTAGTTGACCTCCTTAATAAGCTCTCATGTGCATACATAATTACATATAGTGCTTTACTAAGCAGACATGTCTGCGTCCAACTCTAAGTAGTTAAATTTCTTAGTACACTTTGTGGTTATTATACCAAGGGAAAGAGGGGTCCGGCATGATAAAAGACTATTGTACACACCTTATTGTTCTGGTTATCCATAGGTCTGTGAGGACAGAGTACATATGGTTTCCATCTTGGATAGGCAGATTCAGCTAGGCCCTTTGCACAGTTGTTTTCTTTTCTCTGTACATATGTACAATAATAAAATAATAAGTAAATGTAGTAAATGCTACATCTAATCTATTTGTGATAGAAAGGTAATTTGTGAGAGATATGTCAATTTCGTGGGTCGAGCATTCAGAATCATCCCTGATGGTGCATGGTGGCTGGTGGCTGAAACAATTGGCAGGAGCGAGGAAGATGTGAGGGTGGGTGCCGGTGAGACTTCCGTTGGTGCCCAGGAGTGCCTGCAGGGGCTTATCAAAGTCAGATGTAAGCATCAGAAAAGGCAACTTTTACGGTACATTTTTCTAATTCATACTACTCATAGGATGACCACTAGTATGAAAGGCCCAGTAGGCCCATCATCAAGCCTTAACTGCTGGGAAGATTCGTTGAAAAAAAAGTTTAGGTCCTTTGTGCTCATGGGATAGACAGAGACAACGCTGCCTCCACCTCCAGACTGCAGACACCGCCGCCAACTCCAGATCCCCGGCCGCCGCCGCCATTTCACTACCCCTCCCTTGCTGCCATCTCTAGACGACGCCCCTGCCGCACCCCGCCGCCTACGGCCACCGCCTAGACGCCCTAGCAGGTCGCCGCCACCGCGCACGTCGCCTCCGTCGACATTGGAGGATGTGCAAGCGCGACAACACCACACACGACTCACTCGACGCTTTTAAAGTGTATGGTCTTCCTCTTAGCTTGTACATGAAATTAAATGGTGATTTGATTTCGTGAAGCCTGGACAGTCCTTGCCAATTATGCATAGAAATAGAAGTAGAATTCCTTGCTGTCAGAAAGAAGTAGAATTCGTTGAAAATTACTTATTCGTGTAGAATTTCACCTTGTATAGATTCTGTATATAGAATCGAATGGCATGCATCAAATTGAGAAAGTGATTGGTTGTCAATGCCTATTCTATGTGGAGGTGAGCTGACGTCTGAAGCTATGTTCTCTTGTCATAGTTGTAGGTAGTAGTACTAGCAGCTTCGTAGGGTTCAATTTTTCATGGACGCAAATTTGAGTTTACTATTTATACTGCCATAGCTTGTCTTACAGTTTTCCTTCAAAACAACTTACTAATTATTTCCATGCTAAGAGATTTTACATATATGCTAGTACTACTTACCAGTTAATGTAGGTGTTGCCCACTGAACACTGGATTAGCAATACATAACCAAGTTATGTGCGAAACTGAATCACTTTATACTCTGGAAAAAACCCTAATTGTACTGGTTAATCAAAATTCTTAAAAAGACTAGTTTAAGCTGCTACAGAACAATTAAGCAAACTACCCTTCTACAATTTTTTCTGGGACCATACTATCAAACCCTCATTAGTACACACATTGATCTTTTAGTATCCTCCTTAAAACGATTGTTAAATGATAGTACATATTTTGTTGATAATATCATGTTTGCCATGTTATCTTCTATTTTTATCTTCTTCCACTAGAAAGGAATAAACTGAAGAAATAGCTTTAGTGAAATTAATGATTAATGTGTATTTTTAAATTTAGGATCTTGCGAATGAAATTCTCAAGATGTTCACTGCAAGGGAAATGGAAAAGGTTAACGCTGCCATGGTTTGAATTATATATTGTGTTCGGAGTCATTGTTTTTTCTAGCAACACTTAGTTTCCCCTTTGTCATTTAGTTGTGATATTCCAAATGGTAATAGTCCACATTGCGTGAATATCATCAGACATAGTAACAAATTAGTTTATTACTTCACTGCAAGCATGGCCTGTTATTGCCAATACTTTGCCCCATTGATGGATGTCTATGATAACTATTTAGCTCGCTCTTCCAGTCCTGATCGCTTGTCATTTACAGGTGAAACTAGTGTGGTATTGTAACAATGCACTGGGGAGGCCAAAGCACAAAGATCAAGAACTTGTCTCAGCAGAGGGATTTTTTTAGTAGAAACTATATGCAATATTTATGATGAATGAAGTACACCTCCAGGGACCAGGGTGGCACTGTATCCATTCTAGAAAGAAAAATATGCTAAAATGCTTCCGGCCAAAATAGTACCAATTTTACAGCTAGGAAGTTAGCAGCACACCTGCATGAAACCTATTGTTCAATTCTGTGAACAAGATCTCACATGGTTGTTTCTCAGAAGGATTGTATTGTTGAGGTTGAAATCACGGTTGCCCTATACCATAATGCTTAACAGTTAGTCTTCTATGTATACTGTACAGCATATTTTGACAGTGCTACACCACTAATCTATTCATCTTGAGCAGCCTGGTGTTAATTGAACGATGCACCAATTATTTAATTTGATTATTAAAGTAGTAGTATTTATGTAGTATTTGCCACTTGATATCGAAGTCTGTTAATCGATGCAGTTTGTCTTGTGGGTACTTAATTTTCTTACACATATTTGGTATCAGTTACTAAAGTTGACCTATCCATGTATATATTTGATTAGTAAACTTCATAAATGATGCATTACGTATGTGTGCAATAACTATATATGTTTGAGAAATACAAACAAATCCTGACATCCTCTCCTGCTTTGGCTTTCCAATTCTGTCAAGTCCAATACTCATTGATGTGGATCGTTTGCACTAAGAGTATAGACTAGATAAAGCAATCATGAATATAATTAACTTGTCACCTCCTGCTTTGGCTTTCCTACTCGGTCGAATTTCAGTACTCATTGATGTAGATCGTTTGCACTAATAGAAGAGTACAAACTAGATAAAGCAATCATGAATGTTAACTTCGTCACTTATTCACATCTAGGTACACATTAACGTAACTGAATTCAAATAACACCGACAAACACTCCATACAACTAACACTGTCGAAACTGAATCTTCAAACTGCGCCATTGCTTTCAAGCCCGCTATCCATTCCACCACACCCAGGACCCCTAATCGGGTGACCGCTGCTTCTGTTAACTGTGAGTGAAGCAAGTTTTGGTGATGTTCTACAGCCAGGTATAATCAAATTTAGAATTAGAATTACAAATCATAGCATAGGCTGAAACAATCTTGCAGAACTAAAAGACGCTGCGACGTTTCAGAACGATGGCCAGAGGAGCTGGGGATCGGCCGAGACAGAGAAAGACAGGTGCACATCAAAACGACAGTGCCGACTTCCCTGCTAATTATCGATTAATTCAATCATGTAATGGGGCACAAGAGCAGAGCAGCATCTGACATGTCAAGAAGCAGCAAGCAAAGACACGTGCCTAAATCGGTGTTGACAGGGCCAACGGTGGCCTGCTTGAAGAGACCATAGTGGCGGCACGGCTTGCTCTTGTTGGTCTGGCAACGTCTTGGCCTTATTTTTTTTTTTTTAGATAAAAGGCACATGCCCGGCTTTATAAATAAAGCCCCAAAGGACCAAATGATAGTAAGGTTTGGGCAATACAAAAGGGAACTGGAACAGCCAGTTCAACAAGAGGGGAAACAAACAATAGCCCCAAAACAAACACAGGGGTGCCTCACAACACGAGAGCACAACAGCGACAGAACGAAGCCTAAAGACGACAGCTAAGGACCTCCAAACTACTCATCCATAGCATGTCGAAGGTAGGAGATCTTGTCCTTGATGTTGGAGATCATGGTCCGAATCCCAGAGCGGTCTTCAGCATGGCTCAGCGGCATCCAGAGCTGGAGAAAGACAATGATTTTATAAATTGCGTCAGTTGGGGACTTAATAAAAGTTCCCTCAATAAGAGCTTTATTGCGAATTAGCCATAGAGCCCAAAGAAGGCCAGTCGCAGCAAGCCACAGCAAACGATGCGACTGGCCAGTGACCCTTTGAAGGCGAGAAAACAGAGACGAAAAGGAGACGGGAGCCCACTGCTGCCCAAGAGTCTCACTAAACACGGACCAGCGGAACTTTGCCAACACACAATTAAACAAGATATGGTTTTGATCTTCAGCCTGACCACACAGCGGACATAGCCCATCCCCAGGGCCATGTCGTTTCTGAACTTGATCCCCACTAGGGATCCTCCCTCTGGCCACTTGCCAGATGAAATATTTGATCTTAAGAGGCAACCGCACTTTCCACAGATCTTTGAAACGAAACACTGCAAACCCTTGATGTAAGGCACGATAGAGAGAGGCTGTCGAGAACAGCCCAGACGGTTCCAGAGTCCAAGACAATGAATCTGGAACCAGAGAAAGAGCGATAGGAGCAAGCAGGAGGTCAAGAGCATGCCATTGTGAGAGTTCCGTCGGGCCAAAAGAGCGACGGAAATTGGGACGGGCATCAGGGAGGCGCCAAATTTCAGCAACCAGGACATTCGGACTATCACAGATGGCAAAGAGATTAGGGAATTTTTCGGACAAGGCCTCATCCAGAATCCACTTATCCAGCCAGAACAGAGTGTTTCTACCATTACCCACATGATGACGAGCACCAATTCTAATCAACTGTCTACTCTTGAGGATCGACTTCCACAATTGGGATCCACGGGTTGATCTGATCGCAGCAAGTTCTTTATGTTGCATGTATTTCCTTTTCAAAATTTGCAACCAAAGGCCCCCCTGGCCATTATACACCTTCCATGCCCACTTGGCCATCAGGCAGGCATACATCAGTTTGGTATTTGTGAAGCCTACCCCCCCCCCCCCAACATCCTTAGGAGTGCACATGGTCGCCCACTTGACCATGTGGTATTTCTGTTTATCTTTGCCTTTTGCCCAAAAGAAACGAGATCTGGCCTTATCAAAGCTACCATGGATTCCATCCTAGAGAAGGTAAAAGCTCATACTGTAAAGTGGAAGGCTGGAAAGACAGGATTCAATCAGGATGCCTCGACCCCCACTAGAAGAGTTCATCCCAAGCCAAGGATCAACCTTCTTGGCGACTCTTTGCATCAGTGGTTGAAAAGCAGCAATCGGGAGTTTTGTTGCATCAATGGGCAACCCAAGATACGTCAAAGGAAGCTTCCCAAGTTTGCAGTTAAGCATAAAAGCTGCTCGTCGCTGCTCTTCCTCATCTGCTCCAATCACCACAGCCTCACTCTTAGCAAAATTGATCTTCAAGCCAGACATTGACTCAAAGCAAAGCAGCAGGAACTTCAGGTTCATAAGATCAATTGGGTCATTTCGAACAAGAATCAACGTGTCATCCGCATACTGAAGATGAGTGACCCCTCCCGCCACCAACTGAGGAGAGACACCATGGATGTGACCAGCATCAGCAGCTCCGTCCAGCATCTCTGCTAAAGCATTAACCACAAAGTTAAAGAGCAAAGGAGAAAGTGGGTCCCCCTGACGCACTCCCCTAGCATTTGCGAAGAAAGGACCAGGTTCTCCATTAATATTCACAGCCGTGTGGCCTCCCTTGACTAGCTGCAAAATCCAACTAACCCACAACGGGTCAAAACCTTTTTTAAACAAAACTTCCTCCAGGAAGTCCCAGCTAACAGTGTCGTACGCTTTTTCAAAGTCAATCTTGAAGATGACAAATTGTTCCTTAGAAGAGTTGGACTCATGAAGAATTTCATGCAGAGTGGCAATCCCATCAAGGATGCTGCGGCCCTTAATAAAAGCAGACTGAGCTTGATGAATGACAGAGTGGGCGACAGGAGCAAGTCGAGTGGCGAAGACCTTGGATAGAAACTTGAAGCTAACGTTAATGAGGGCAATGGGTCTGAATTGAGAAATCTGATCTGCCCCAACCACTTTGGGGATGAGGGAAAGGATGCCATAGTTGAGTCTCTTAAGAGGGAGGAAACCTCTAACAAAGGATTCCAGGAGCAGGAAGAGCTGTTGACGAACCAAAGGCCAAAAGTGTTTGTAGAAGAACACGGGAATACCGTCAGGTCCAGGAGCAGTGTCAGACTTAGTAGAAAACACAACATGTTCTAGTTCAAGCAAGGTGACCGGAGCAATCAGACCATTGTTCGAGGCAGCATCAATCTGTGAGGAAGACCAGGCTAGGGGACCAAGAGAGGCCCCTCCTCGATGTGCAGTGCCCATCAGTCGCTTGTAGAAGTCATAGATATGTCGCCGAATCATCACAGGGTCCCGCAGAGTTTTGTTTCCATCCTTCATGACCAAGATTGAGCAGCGTCTACGACGACCATTAGCCATCGCATGGAAGAAAGCAGTATTCGCATCACCTTCAAGAATCCATTGCTGACGACCTCTCCGTTGCCAATAAAGCTCCTCACACCGCAGAATGAAGGTCAATTGAGCCTCAAGTTCATAGCGAAAGGCCCATTCAGGTTCAGACAAGCCACAGAGGTCTGCTCTCTCATCGAGGATCTTAAGCAGCTCCCCAAGCTCCTTCTTTTTTGCCCTCAGATCACAATCCAGATTGGCTCCCCAGCCTCTCAGATAAGATCTAAGGTTGCGAATACAAGATTGCCAGAGATCCATTTGATCACAGATCGTCCCATAGGAGTGGGGGGGGGGGTCTGAAGGGAAAAATCCCAATTGTTGATCACCAATTGAGGGAATTCCGGGAACAACAGCCATTGTTTCTCGAAGAAAAATCTTCGCTTAAGAGGCATCTCTCCTTCTCCAGAGTCAAGGATCAACGGGCAATGATCAGAACCCACTCTTGTATCAGCATGAAGCGAAGAAAGGGGAAACTTGTTCTCCCACTCAGGAGAGACCAAAGCCCTATCCAAGACACTTTGAGTAGGATTCCTCTGCCGGTTGGACCATGTAAAGCGAGCACCTTGTCTCGCAATCTCACACAAGGATAAATCAGCGATCCAGTCATTAAAGGCATCTGCGAGAGGTTGCTTGACGTTATTGTTACTATTTTCTGACGCCCCCCTGGTAAGATTAAAATCTCCAGTAACCACCACCGGCCACGGAGCATTTGCAATCTTATTATGGAGTTCCGCTAGGAAGGCAAAGGATCGGGAGTGGTCAGCAGGGCCATAGACAGTTATGGCTTCCCATTTGAAGCCATTGTTTCGCTGGTGGAGAGCAATGCTAGCAAAGAACTCCCCTTTATCGATATTCCCTACCTCAAAAGTGTCTGAGTTGGCACCAAGCAAAATTCCACCATAGTGGCCCACTGCCGAGACCCAAGTCCAAACGAAAGGCAGCCCCTCTACCAGCGAGGCCAATTCCCTATCAGAAAAATCAACTTTAATGGTTTCCTGGAGACCAACAACATCAAACCTAGATAGTCTAAGGAATCTCTTGAGCTGGCGTTTTCGATCCGACTGACCGAAACCCCTAATGTTCCAGAAGAAGAACTTCATTGCTCCTGAGGGGAAAGGGTCCCCGCCCCATTAACAATCAGAGTCTTGAGACCTGTTACGCCCCTCTTAGCTTGGCTTCTGGTTAAGACACGATTTTGAAGCGACAAGGGTTGAGGAGCAACTTCAGACTGAGCAGCCTTTGCTTCTAGAGCGCGGAGACGGGCCAGCTCCCGTCGCGCTTCGGCCTCTGCAAGGCTCGCTTGGACAAGCTCCTGAGCACGAATCGCTGATAACTGTTCAGCCGGAGACCCCTTCTCCGGTCTAAACATCACATGAGCATCTTTTGCCACTTTAAGAAAATGTGAATCAGGTGCAAGAGAGAGAAGGCGAAAGGAAGACATGCGAGGTGGTTTACCTGTGTTATTCTGATCAGCCTTTCGCGACATAGCCTTCTGCATCACAGAGGCAGCCGAAGAAGCAGCGTTTCTGGTACTTTTCCTGGCAGCTGCAGTGGACTTGGAGATCTTGTGGACTGGCTTCCTAATTCTTGGTTTGGACATCGGGGTGACTTCCTCATTCATAGCTTGAAAAGCCTCCAGGCACTCTTCCACAGGCATCAGGTTGTCAGTAAAAGCTTCCTCAGCGGAAGGGGTTGGAGCAGAGTCTTGGGCAGAAACAGGCGGGGGAGCTGACAAGGTGTCTGACGAAGGAATTACAAATAGGCCCTCGATATTTGCCTACCTGGTTCCTGTCAAGGAAGAAGCCCGCTCGAAGGGTACCCGAAGCCCGCAAAGCCCAGCACTTCGACTTGGAGTAGAAGGCAAAAATTACTTGTAAACCCTAACTGGCTGCATATATAAAGCCATCAAGGGGCACCCCTAGCGCCATCTCTAGACAGATTCGCATAGCCTACAAAACAACCTCGCATAGGCTAGCCACGCCATCTCCTTCCACCTCCGCCAGATTGCATCTGCGCGCCATTGTAACAGCTCCTCATATACCAGCAATACAAGATCAGACAAGCAGGATGTAGGTCTTTACCCTCCGGGGGGCCGAACCTGGGTAAATTCGTGTGCACCCCCTGTTTCTGTCTGAAGCCGTCGAATCCGCCAAGCGCCCACATGCTCTCCATGAATCGAAAGCCCCGAAACATGGGCATTGCCGGGGATAAACCTCGTCAATTGGCGCCGACCGTGGGGACGACGGGCGCTGGATCCACGGATTCGCCGGTTCCATCAACGCTACAACAGATCCATCGCCAAGATCTTCAACACCATCGACATGACCTTCGAATCAAGCATCAAGATCTTCAACGCCGCCATTGCCAAGATCTTCAAGTTCGCCATCATGGCCTTCGACTCCGCCGCCATGGTCTTCGTCACCTCCATCGCCAAGAAATTCGAGTCTGCATCGAGAGGAAATTCGACCTCGGTGTCTCGAAGAAATTCGAGCCCGGTGTTCGAAGAAATTCGACCTCGGCGTCCGAAGAAATTCGACCTCGGCGTCCGAAGAAGTTCGACCCCGGCGTCCGAAGAAATTCGACCCCGGCGTCCGAAGAAATTCGACCCCGGCGTCCGAAGAAATTCGACCCCGGCATCCGAAGAAGTTCGACCCCGGCGTCCGAAGAAATTCGACCCCGGCGTCCGAAGAAGTTCGACCCCGGCGTCCGAAGAGATTCGACCGCGGCGTCTCGAAGAAGTTCGACCCCGGCGTCCGAAGAGATTCGACCGCGGCGTCTCGAAGAAATTCGACCCCGGCATTCGAAGAAATTCGACCCGGCGTCCGAAGAAGTTCGACCCCGGCGTCCGAAGAGATTCGACCGCGGCGTCTCGAAGAAGTTCGACCCCGGCGTCCGAAGATATTCGACCGCGGCGTCTCGAAGAAATTCGACCCCGGCGTCCGAAGAAATTCGACCCCGGCGTCCGAAGAAGTTCGACCCCGGCGTCCGAAGAAGTTCGACCCCGGCGTCCGAAGAAGTTCGACCCCGGCGTCCGAAGAAGTTCGACCCCGGCGTCCGAAGAAGTTCGACCTCGGCATCCGAAGTAATTCGACCCCGGCGTCCCAGGAAATTCGACCCCTGCGTCTCAAGATATTCGACCTTCCGCGTCAAGATTCTTCGACCCCTGCAGAGCCGAAGACTTCGCCCAACACTCTTCGACCCCTCGAAGCCAACGCTTCGACGATTTTTCTGACAGGTAAAATAGGCTGATCCTGAATTGCAATAACTTTCGACACGAGTATCCAAACGACATGAGACCACCGCCATTGGAAATATTAGGGGTCACCCCGGGAGAAAATACCAAAGCTAAGTCTTCCTCAACTATGAGTTGATTACTTTCATTGCTTTCTGTATGCTTTCGACACTTTCAGCAACCGATACTCGGGGGCTTTGCTTTTACATCATACATGTGTTTTGCCTTCATATTATACATATGTCTATTCGCCTAACGACCGTCGAGCGCGAGGTATCTACCTCCTCGACTGCAGGGATCAAAGTCATCGACCCTCCACCATGACATACTTCGGCGCCTCGAATCGGCATTCATTTACCCCGGCGTTGGCAGCACGCTCGGGGGCTACGTCTCATAGTGGCGTCTATTCGCCCCGACGTTCGCAACACGCTCGGGAGCTTCGCCTTGCATTGGCGTCTATTCGCCCAGCGTTAGCGACACGCTCGGGGGCTACACTTAATGCCCGAATTCTGGTGGCAATATACCAATTCGGATGCCGTATATCAAATACGAAGATAAGTCCACAGTTAGCAACACTGTTGGCCCGGCAATACAGCTATACGTGCTCTGCTGAGATAATTCGCAAGTCCACAGTTAGCAACACTGTTGGCCCGGCAACACAGCTATACGTGCTCTGCTGAGATAATTTGCAAGTCCACAGTTAGCAACACTGTTGGCCCGGCAACACAGCTATACGTGCTCTGCTGAGATAATTCGCAAGTCCACAGTTAGCAACACTGTTGGCCCGGCAACACAGCTATACGTGCTCTGCTGAGATAATTCGCAAGTCCACAGTTAGCAACATTGTTGGCCCGGCAACACAGCTATACGTGCTCTGCTGAGATAATTCCGTACATACGGACGCTTCAAGTATCCTGACGGACGCGTCAGGTACCATGCCTTTACCCGTTGCACTTAGGGGTCTCACTGTTCACTCGGCGTTAGCAACACGCTCGGGGGCTCCGCCTCGACGATTGGCAACACGCTCGGGGGCTGCGCCTCGCATTGGCATCCATCCATCCCGGCGTTGACAACACGCATTGACATGATCTTCGACTCCACTAACATGGTCTTCGATGCCGCCGACGACATGGTCTTCGATGCCGCCGCCGACATGGTCTTCGACTCCGCCGACATGGTCTTCGACGCCGCCGACGACATGGTCTTCGACGCCGCCGTCGACATGATCTTCGAGTTCGCCATCGACATCGCCTACAGCAAGCATTCGACAACGACATCGCCTACAGCAAGCCTTCGACAACATCATCACCATGATTCGGCCACCGTGCGACTCCACCAACCACGACATGCAAGAACTTCATTTGGTGCCCTCACACGCGGCATGCAAGACTACGACGTCAAGGCAAGATTAGAGTCTCTACCCGATTCTACGAATCGACTAGACACTCGGGGGCTACTGACGAAGGAATTACAAATAGGCCCTCGATATTTGCCTACCTGGTTCCTGCCAAGGAAGAAGCCCGCTCGAAGGGTACCCGAAGCCCGCAAAGCCCAGCACTTCGACTTGGAGTAGAAGGCAAAAATTACTTGTAAACCCTAACTGGCTGCATATATAAAGCCATCAAGGGGCACCCCTAGCGCCATCTCTGGACAGATTCGCATAGCCTACAAAACAACCTCGCATAGGCTAGCCACACCATCTCCTTCCACCTCCGCCAGATTGCATCTGCGCGCCATTGTAACAGCTCCTCATATACCAGCAATACAAGATCAGACAAGCAGGATGTAGGTCTTTACCCTCCGGGGGGCCGAACCTGGGTAAATTCGTGTGCACCCCCTGTTTCTGTCTGAAGCCGTCGAATCCGCCAAGCGCCCACATGCTCTCCATGAATCGAAAGCCCCGAAACATGGGCATTGCCGGGGATAAACCTCGTCAGTGTCTTTGTGCCCAGGATCAACAGAAGTCTTAGAGGGTGGATCCAATCCAGCATCAAGCTTGTCAGCATCAGACATTGCCTTGGGTTTCCCCGGCGAGCGCCAAGTAGAGGTCGAGGAAGAGTCTTCATCAGAGGAGTGGGCACTAGGCACAAAGAAGGGCGATAAGGGGTTGGTCACCCCGGAGGTGATAGGGGCCACTTCTTTGTAAGGAGAGACAGCAGCTTCCACCACAGACTTGGCCACCACAGGAGATGAAGGCTTCATGACAAACTGGGCATCCTTGACAGCATTTTCTATCCCAGCCTTAGCCACAGCAGGAAGAAGAGGCTGCGGGGACGACAGACCCCTCTTGACCGCATCCATCAGATCAGCTTCCATCGCTATCTTATCATTGAACGATAGCAGCTCGCCAAAGTTAGAGCCATATTCATTCACATTGAGAGAGAACCTGGACAGAGGAAAAGGCCGCTGGGAGCGAGGAAGATCCACCCTGGGAAGACGAGACTGAGCCAAGGGAGGAGCCGATTTCGCCTTGGGGGCCGAGGCAAACACAGGACCTCCATGGATGATTGGCGGGCAAGTAATGAATTGGGCCACCTGAGTGCCATGAGCCTGGGAGAGATGTTGAGGCTGGGACTGTTTGTTGTCTTTCTTTGCAGGGCCTGTCGCATTCGATTCAGATTCAGTGAAACTACGAGAGTCTTCAGTACGATCTTCATCTTCGTCATCACCGGGAGGTGGCGGTGGAGGATTAGGCGGTCCCGTCCCACTGACAGTACCTCCAAGTCCCCCTTCAGCTTCCATAATTAACACAAAGCCAGCTTTCTTCTTGAAAATTTCGTATGTACCCTTGATCTTGCTGGGGTCTCTGCACCAAATCTTCGCCACAATCCATCCGTTCCTGTCAGGGGAGATGGATTCAATGTCGACCACTCTGCCAACAACAGAGAGCATCTCCTTGATTGCTGAATCCTGTCTGAGTTTAGCGGGAATGCCTCGTACCCTAATTCTTGTCTCCAGAAGCCAAGTAGTAGCATCGGGATCAACAACCGGTGGCCCAACCTTCACCTCCACATCATCAAGGAGCGGGAGGAAGGTACTTCTGAGAGCAAAACGAACACTGTCAGCAGAAGGGAAGACCGCAGCAAAGGCATCATGCGCAATGCGCTGAATCTGCCAATCCCACTGATCATTAATCAGCTCCTTTAGGGCATGAGTCAGGGATTCAACCGTCAGGCTCCCTTTAAGCACTGAGAGAGTGGCAGAATTTGGAGCGATCATCTCATCTTCTTCATTACCTCCCTCGAGGGAGTAGAATCCCAGCTCGCGCATACCAAAACCATACATCTTGAGCTCTGGAGGCCTAGCTTTCTCAGGGCACCGAGCAGTCACATGCCCCGGCTGTTTGCAAATGAAGCACTTTGGGTCATTGGTACACATGGATTGATAGTGGCCTTTGAGGCCACAGTTGAAGCAGGTCACATCTGCAATCGGGGTACCCGCCGATTCAGATCCTTTGCCAGCAGGAGGGGGGTTGCGCTGGGCTCCCCTAGCCAAAGGACCAGAGCTGGCCGAACCCCCACTGGGTCGGTCAGCCGAGCGAGGCGGAGCAGATCTGGCCGGAGGAAGCGGAGGTGGTGGGGGGAGCGGGCTCCTAGCCTCCCTACCACGGAAGGGAGGAGAAGGAGGCCTCCTGATATCACCACGCCAAGCATCATCAAGCTTTTGGCGGAGGTTCAGCTCGAGGCGGCGATCCTCGTCACGACGACGACGGTCTTCGAGCTCCCGTCGACGATCTTCATCACGGCGGCGAAGATCAGCCTCTTCTTCGCGCCAGTCTCTTGGGCGCTTGCCTCGGTCACGGGAGCGGTCCCGGTCCATGGAGGTCGGAATGCGACGAAAGAGGTGGCGGCGGGAGGAAGCAAAGCGAATCTCACGCGGCGCAGCTGGGAACCCTAAAAGCGTAGTGAGTGCCCCAATTGGCACCCACCACCAATAAGTAGGACGGCGGGGGCGTCTACGGGCCTCAGGACGTTGGGCTGGGGAGCAGGCCGAGGGGGCAAAATCGGCCCAAGGACGGAGCGAAATTGGGGGCTGAGTGAGGTCAGAAAGGTCAAAGCCAAAAGAGACTTGGACCGGGCCCACCCCTGGACTGGAAGAGACGACAAGGGCCCAAGAAGGCCCACATAGGTCAGAGGCAGGGGGGCCGACCACCTCCATCCCCCCGAGCACCGGGAAATCATCGCCGGCGAGATCAGGCGGCGCATGATCGGGATCCACGGCCCTCGTCTCCACACAAGGACTAGGCGAAGACGGCAGAGGCGGGGAGGGCGGGCTAATCGGCGAACAGGAAAGAACCACCCTGGACCTGCAAGGAGGGCATACCGAGGAATCGCCGGCGAGCTCTGGCCGGCGCCGCACCGGGCGCAGAGGGGAGCGGGGACGACGAGGAACCCCCACTGGGTCAGATCCACGCCCAAACCCGGCGGAAACGGCGGTCAAAGGCCGCCCAGCATCCACAACTGGGAGGAACCGCGAGCCCCTACCACCAGGGGCAAAAGCACGGCGACGGGATGAGGGCGACGGCCGTCGGGCGAGGGCAGAGAGGACGAAGTCTTCAAGGGTTGGCCGCACCGGGATTGACCTCTTGTCCAGGGAGCGAAGGGAGAAAGGGAGAGGGACTGGATCTGGATCTAGGATCTCATCGGAGCTCCCCGTCCCGCCCACTGCGGGTTGAGGAGAAGAGGACGACGCCCAAAACTTGCCTGAGATCTGCTGCAGGACCAACGGAGAGCGGGGAGACGTTACCTGAGAGAGACGAAGAGAGGAAACGCCGGCGAGGAGCGGCGGCGCGGCACCCCCTGTGTCGCCCAGCGCGACGCGCACGCGGGAGCCGTTGGGAGCCATCCTACTCTGGCAATCGTGAGTCTCTCCTAGCAATGCGGCGTGGATTGTGCAAGTAGGAGCCATCCTACGTCTTGGCCTTATCCTCGTACTCCTTGAACTCCTCTCGAAGAAAGAACAAGCAAGCACGGCATACTGATTAAGCACTACTCCAATATACTGCTTGAGTAACAATTGCTAGTTTGGCTCACCAGTTTCAGACAGTACCACGTAAAATAAATTTCCCTAAAATATTTACGAAGATTCATCGATCTCTAGCTGGCCATGGCGTGCTGGGTCACGATGGCGTCCGGCCGGATCAGGACAGGCCGACGGTGTCCAGGAAGAACGATGGGGGCTCCATAAAGGACGGCCGTCGGCCGCGGGGGCGAAAGGCAGGGGCGACATGACGCTCGACGTGCAGGGGAGGTGCAGCCGCACATGATCGCTGGCTTATCGTCAATCCATCCCCGGCGGTGGTGGAGGTGGCACCAAGGAGGAGCGAGTGGATGTAGCCGTGCTGCTGGAGTTCGAGGGATTGGTGGCGCTGCTTCCGCCGCTGCTTTGCATGGACACGGCCGCGGCGGCGGTCCGACATGGCCGGAGGAGCTGGGATCGGCCGAGATAGAGAAAGAGGGAGAGCGATGCCCGCGGTCGCTCAGGACGCTAGACTGGCACTGAGTTTGACCTAGGGTTTGCATGGGCTGGGAGTTGCTGGGCTAGGGCGGTCTACGAAATCTAGCGATTTTCGGGAGTAGTATGAATTGCACTAGTCCTCTTTGCGGGACTAGTATGAATTGATATGGGCCATTAGATGTATGAAAATGGATGGCTAATATTTACTTGGGGGTACCACAAAACTCCTCTCAGAAAAGGTAATGAACATGATATACTGCTGCTTCTCTCCTACAGTATATCTCAGTGTTTGACTCGTTGAATTAACACATACCTCAGTATATTGCTAATCAGTGCAAATTTTCTGGACAAAATTTATTGCGAGGTTGTATTTAAAATCTGCTTCAGACATTGTTCTAATGGTAAAAAAGATAGACACTTTATGCCTCTCCGATCCACCAAAATATCTGGTTAGTCTAATCAAATGATGTCAAATTCTCAAAAACAATTGTATTACTTTTACATATGAAAAAGTTAAACTATTGTTTTAAACAACTAACGATATAAAAAAGCATTAATAGGTAAAAGATGAATTGGTCAGTGCTTTGGGAAGTGGGTGAAGGGACTGTCCAAACTCTGTAGATGCACAAAATAACTGCCATCAGAAAACATGTGAAATTGGGGGCACCTCTCATCTTGTTCGCTGACCTTTGATTGCTTCAAGAAAACCGCTGCAATCAGGTTGGTCCCTGCCAACATAGCTGGAACCTATCCATCGGAGGCGACCTGGGCTGGGCGTCGGAGAAGAGGCGGAGGTGAACCACAGGACAGCGAGGCGCTGGGGTCTTGAAGGCGCCCTGGGTCTCGAGAGGCTTATGTGCGGTATACCTGAATAGTTGGGATCGGATTTTGGGTGAACTATCAATGGGGTAGTGCGCATATGCTATTTGGTAGGAGAGAGATATGTCTGGAGAGCGAGATTTGCGTGGATTTCACAATAATTATTTTGTTTTTTTAAGGGGAAATTTGAGTAGTGAAAATCTTATTTTGGTATAAAGGGAAGGTAATCTCTCATCTTAATTATTGGGAGAGGCATGATTTTCTTATGCCTTCATTGTGTCCCTGCGTTAAAATAGCGAAGTTACCATCTTATGCAGAACTAGTTTAATGCCCGTGCGTTGCTACGGTCTAGCAAATTAGACCTAAATATATTAATCAAGATATTTGTTATGCATAATATTTGTATTACATAAAATTTATGATAGTGTTGTGATAAATATCAGCATTATGCTACTTTCTCATCATCTCACGCTTTTCAAGTTTGTTTCGTCTCAACACATTTTAGAATAATAGTAAGGTGCCCTTGGCCCCTTGCTTTGCCGCCAAATATATATTATCAAGATGTTCAAAATTATACAGAAGACAAAGATTAAGACATGTTTGAGTTATACAAGCTGACAATACCCCTTCCTTTTTTTTCTTATAATAAGAAACCTACTGAATAAGGTTACATTAGTGAAAAAAAAACAATTGGAGAATACCCATGAGAACACCTCCTCTGAAGTCATGAAAGGTCAATTCTTTTACATTAGAGATTGGAGTTTCTAGGTATACTTCTCATCCTTCTGTAAGAAACCCAAAGAAAAACTATGTGTCTTGTCCAACATCATTACCTACATACAAATAATATATAATTTTCACCTTTGATTTGAATCCATAAATGTGTAAATGACTGCTGACACTCTTCAGCTATCAAGTCCCCCGTGGTGCCCTTTTCGTTCCCCTTCCATACAAAATATGTGACGCTTTTTTTCTCCGGTTTGAAAACCTGATAAAGCATGTCGTTTCATGGTCAAATTTTGTGTCACTCCACTCTAACAAATAAATAAGTTGCATGCCATATCTACGCAATTCATCATCCTAGCATAAAGAGTTTCCCTCCTTTTTTGTACTTATTATTCAGTTTTACCTTGATGCTAATCTTTTGTGTTTTAGAGTGCTTCTTTCTCTTCCTCACTGAAAGAGCTATCAATAATATATGCCGCAGCCTTGTAGATCTATGTTAAAAGTATATATTTTCTACAATATGTCAGACTAATTGTACTTATTTCTACTTAAAAACATGATAACATATATTTTCATATCTCTTGGAAGCCTTGGAATAGTTCCCCATCTTACTGACTTAACCATACATTCAGTTTTTTTTGTCAGATCATTCAATCAAGTGTTGCTCTTTAAATCCTAAGATTATTTCCCTTTAGAAAGAGAAATAGATTTTGACATCCGATCAATAGCAGCAGCAACGATGAACATGTGTGTGCCCATCGATTGCTGCATGAGGGGTGGAAGTTTTGCTTGTGGTGACTCTAACTGTGTCGTCCATCCCAAACCATTCTGGTCTGTTGTCCTGGAGTGTAGCATTGTCTTTCTCAGAGACAACCCGATACGCCTGCACTCGTCATCGTGCATAGAGGGGTTGAGGGGAGTGAATCGAGAACGACTCTTCTCGTGTCGTCTGTCCCGAGCTAATCAACACCGCCATCATGGAACGGGACCAGGAAGTCGCTGGCGGCCTTGGCGAGCGCCCATGTGAGAATGGAGGCGACCTAAATTTCGGCTGCGGTGCCTCAGCTCCTTTCTTTCTATTGGTATTTTGGAGAATGGGAGGGACAGTCACGGTCTTACAGACAAAAAAATGTCTACCATTTCCTATTGCATGTTGCCAACATAGATAGAAATAACAATAAATCCTTAACTAATTGGAACTTATTTAACATTGCATCAAATTAATCTGGTTTTGATTGCATGCGGTGGGAATATTTAGCACAAGGTAATTATTTAGTCCCTTGATTCTGCATCAAATTATTTCTTGCCTTCAAAAGTAATCAGACCATTGCCGTTTCCTATTGCATGTTGCCAACGTAGAAAGAAATAAATCCGTAATTAATTGGATTTATTTAACTTTGGCATACGGTGAGAATATTTAGCATAAAATAATTTGTATCAAATCATATCTTGCCATAAACAGGTAGTAGTAGGAGGCACGGCCTCGAGGCATCTCGCCGGCGAAGACGACCACGGGTGGCGTCCGTGAATGGCAAGAGCAACAACGACGCATCACCGGAGAATGGACACGATTGGGAATTTTTTTTCTGGCTAGGCATAAAACCCGAATTACCCAAACCTGTACCCGTATATCTCAAACCCGAAAAACCCAAACACTTAATCGGGTGGCAGTTTTAAAAACCTTGGTCCGTTTGGATGTTTGTATTGATGGGCTTGGCATTGTATTGGTCCCAATATCAATATCTTGTGATATTCGCATTGAGATTGAATATTAATATTTTTGTTTGGATGCTTAGGTACTTGGTACCAAGAATTGATGCTGAGGTTGAATATCAAATCCTGTTTGGATGTTCACTGGGATGAATTGCATTTGTATGTGAGTATTTAATTTTGTATATTTGCTTGGATTTAATTAACAAGCAGATTAGTTTGTACTATCACATCTAGATTATTTTTGCTATGTATCGCTACGTGGATCGGACGAAATAAAGCCACCCAAAAATCAAATGGTAGATATAAAAGAAAGAGAGCGGATCAAGGTAAACAACTTTTCTAGTATATCTGCAATGAAGATCGAGTGCTTCCATTACTACTCCTTGCCAAGCCCCACGTTGTATCTGACGGCGACCACGTGACCTTCAGCCATAGGAACGAGAGGATGGACATCGCAGGAACGGGAGGAGTGCGACGGGATGGGGCCTTGCCTCGCCGGAGGGCCGCTGCGCCGTTCGCCGGAGGAGGAAGGTGGGAGGAGGAGAGGGTAGCTGCGCCGCTGCCGCTCGGTGCCTGGGTGCGCCTCCTCTCGCTAGTTCATTAGATCGGGGAGAGCAAGCCAGCAGACTGAATACAGAACAATGTCGAGGTAAAAGGCTAAACATTCGGGAGCTGCCTCGCTACACATCAATCGGGCCTTCTCGATATTGAGCCCGAATACCGAGCGTGAATACATTGGCCAGCCAAACAGCTGCATTCGAGGTATTCGGCCTTACCGAATGCCAATGCCCAATACCAAGGCTGAATGCATACATCCAAACGGACTGGAAATGTATTTGGGAATTCCGTGTCTGTACTCACGATACCCAAATTACACAAACAAAACGAAATAAAATGCAGCCTAGCTAAATAACTAAATACGTCGGCCAGCCAGCAGTCCAAAAGGCAAAAAGCCCATCGATGCACTGCGTAACGCAAGCCCCAACTCGTCTTCATCGAGACCCAAAACAGTCAATGCTAACTCCCGATCTGACCTAGCCCCCGATTCACGAGACTCCTAACAGCACGGCCTAGCCACCGATCTCCTCTGTCGACCGAGGCCCCCGACCGAGCCGTCGCCGCCGGCGATGCAGTAGACTGTTTCCTACAAAACTTGATTCCGCCTGAGCGCGGCAAGGGGCAGCACTGCGTGGATGTCTGACTGTCTGTGCTGCCCGCCTCCCTCGGCTCCTCTTGTCCCCGGCGAGGCCATGGGTTCAGCGCCGCACTCCGCCGCCTGTGCTGCCGGTCGTGATGGCTTGAGCGTTTCGTGCGGAGCAGCATGGCGATTAGATTTGTTTTTTTTGTTTTTCATCCAAACCACTTATAACTTGGCGGTGGCAAAACGTTGTAATATACCCGTTTTCACAGGGGTATTTTGGGAAGTCAAATGATGTATCTGAAAAGTGACTTCACCAACTCCAAACCAATAGTAAAAGATTCTACATTTACAGGCCATAAATTAGGAGTGGTAAACAGTAATGAAATGCCATTGACTGCCTCGTTTTTCTTTTAGCGTGACTATAGGAAGCCTGATTAATGGTGATTTTAAACGAGCTTGTATAGTAACTAGAAGCGTGATTTTTGGAAGTCGGAATCTGCCATTGACTGCCTCGTTTTTTTTGTTTTAAGGAAAAACTGCAACGTGTTTGGATGGAGAAGCCTGCATCGGCTGGAATTAGATGGGCTTGGCCCATTCGAACGAGCGGAGAGGTGCATTAGGAGCGGACGAAGGATTGACGAAGAAGTTTGACATATTGTGGACCACGGAACATAATTCTTTTTTAGACTAGCTAAATGCCCGTGCGTTGCCACGGACAAATTACTTCCTTTATCCCTTTGTCTTACCCCTTCTACCCCTTGGCTTCTGGAAACATGCACGATAATCTTTGCATATCAACTGTACCATCACTTTCTATTGCCACTTCAACCGTATGAATCACGACATCGTTTTCGGAGAGGTTACTTTTGGCATGCCGAAAACTTTCTAATATTATCTATGAAATAATCAACCACAAAAGAGGAGACATGCAAGCCAAAGATCTGCATTGCTACAACCACAAATTGAAAGATCCAAGTGCATATGACATTGCCTATCAAGCTCGCCAGCAATGTTGCCAGTGCGTAAGAAAATTGCACGCATGCGTAGGGTTCCTGTGACCGCCAGTGGCATAACTACCCAAAAAATGTGACAGTATCCACAAACCTCTTTGGTTACTTGCAAGTAGCAACCACACCACACAACAGTGGAGATGCACACATTTTAATATAACAATATTATTGCACGAATCATACAAAATACATGTTTTTTTAAATTGAATATGTGAGGAAATCGCATGAATCGTTTGAAATGCTATAGGCGCCAAGTAGTGTGCTACTGGACACTGATACCCTTTTTTGGAGAGGAATGGATAACGTTCCACCTGTACGGCCTCTCTCGGGCGACTCGGTAGGCGACTCTGGGGGCGACGCTGTGGGCGGTCCGGTGGTCGAGGGATCGGGGCTCGGCGCCTCGTCCGGGGCTGTCCTGGGAGGGTGGGGCTCGCCGTCTCCGGTCCGCGGCTGGTCGTCGCCGGCCTCGGTCGGTGGGTTCTCGGGTGGCAGATTCTGGGTCTTGCATTCCTGCGATGATGAGGAGGAGGAGGCGATCTCGGGGATCTCGGATGGCGAGCGGCAGGACTCAGGGGAGTCCGCGTCGCCGGAGTCGCCGCGGGCGACGCCTTCTCCGATTACCCTGGAGGCCTTTATCTCGCGGGCGGAGGAGCTTGGGGGCTCGCTCCGGTCCCGTCGGCGTGATGCCTTTGCGCCCGGCGGCAGGGGCTCCCGATTCGGCGGGTCGGCACCTCGGTTTGCTCGACTCGGCGACCGTGCGGGCTGCCCCGGCGGGGCTCTTCGGCGGCCTGCTCCGGGGTCCGATGGTGTGGGCGGCCGTCGGCAGGCGTTTCTTCGGGATCCGGCGGGGGCGGCGGGTTCGTCTCCGGTGGCGTCGCGGGAGCTAGGAAGGGAAACCTGTTATCGCCACATTTTGGCCAAATGAGGAGATGGGCCGTAATCAAGATGGGCTTGGAGGCTGGATCGGCCTTGCGCGTGGATTTGGGCTAATTGCCCGTGTATCTGTATATTATGATAGATTACGTTTCGGTTTAAACAAGAGATAGAGTTGTTAGGTTTATTCCAAAGATAGAAAGTCTCCGGACTATAAATGTGTACCTAGGGTTATTGAGAAAGGAGGACGATCACGTTCACAACAAACACAATCTCGGCGCATCGCCACCCCTTGTTTCGAGGGTTTCTTTCAGGTAAGCGTCGTGCTGCCTAGATCGCATCTCGCGATCTAGGCAGCATCTGCTTATGTGTTATTTGGTGTTGCTCGTACTGAAGCCTTGTTGATGGCGAGTAATACTGTTATCATAGATCTGTTTGGGCTAGCATCGGTGCTTTTGGTTATGTTTGCTTAGTCATGCTGCCCCTAGAGATCTCGCTGCCTTTGCACCTATTTTGGGTGTAAGGGCAGCATCTTGCTTGATCTTTATTCAGTCGATTCAATCTGTCATAGTTGTTCCTTGTTCTCCAAGGATTAGTTTGATATCCGCATGGTTAGGCCTCACAAACGGGTTGAACGATCCAGTAGTACGTAAGGATATGGTTTGCCAATTCGAGAGGAGTTGTTCCGGGAATTGACTCTACGTTGGTTTTTTGGCCTCCTCTAGGGTTAGTTTTCTGTTATCTTTCGTATCTACCAGGCTCAATTACGTGTGGGATGTTCCAATTATGTGGTGAAAGCGTTAAACTGTCGTAGATCGATTTGACTTGTATTGATAAAGCAAAACCCCATGTTATCGTAGATCCAATGCAGATCCATGGGACAATCGGCTACATGAGCCGATTCACAGGGAAACCTGAGAGCCGATCGAGGCTCGTATTTAATGTTTACGTGTCTGCCATGCAGGAAACTAATCGAAGCAATCCATCACCTTCCTGATCAGGTATAGGTCAGGTGGCACGCCCTTGCATCAGCCAGGACGTGTGCCGGAGTTTTGCGGGCCGTTGCCCGAGGGACCAGGGCCCACCAGCAGTTCTGGGAGCCTCCCGGCTCTTCGTGTTGCTCGTCGCTGCTCGCCGGTGGGTTTTGACAGGCAACACATTCTGGCACGCCCGGTGGGACACTCAACAACATCTGCATCAACATCTGACGCTGCGATGGGGGACAGACCAATCACGTACGACGATCTGCCTGATGAGCACAAGAAGAGGTATGATGATATCAAAGCTCTCTTCGAAGCCGATCTCATCGGCTCTTTTGAGAGGACCCGTAAGCATGGCATCAGGTGGAAAGGGTTCTCACCCGAAGGCGCTCTCGATGAGGTGGATCTGTCTGTTCCTTCAGAGGATCGCACCAGAGCTCTGCGACAGGAAGTCAATTACATGGTGGCTCATTCTCTTCACCGCCATTCTGAGAGCCTGGTGAACGCTTTCGAGCGCGTCGCGGTTCGCGTGGTTCAGGAGATCATGAAACATCAGTACTCTCCGTCGGGGCCTACCCTAGGGACTCACCAGGGAGAAAGACCGCTCCAGACCAGGCCACAGCTACCATTCACGCTTGCAGCTCCGGAGCCACCGGGGTCACCGGCGTACGTCGTCTACAAGATTGGAGGTGATCCTGGCGATTACCAATTCCTGT